>PVKN010035284.1:0-11674 GCA_004027915.1 Capromys pilorides | reverse complement strand
CATCTGTTTTAGAGGAGTCTTCAAGTGTTTGCTGTCATGCTCACTATGTGAGCATGTAATAGTATGTATTACTATGTAATAGTATTTCCCAAAATTTTGATTTTCACTTGAAAATTGGAATTTTATCATTAATAACACCTGTCAGTTTTTTTATTTTCCCAGAAGTGAGTTTTACTTGTTATATTTTTCTTACACAGAATGGATGACATGGTCAAAGAAACAATAAGACTGTTCAACGATATTAGGCCACATTATAGTTCTAATAGCCCTAATTTTCTCTTTCAATAAAAGGAGTTTGGTTTTAAAGTTACAACTATACATATTCTGTATAGAAAATTCAAAAAATACTGACACAAAAGAATGTGAAAAATATGGACACACAGTCTAGATATCTAGAAATACCAGTTGTTAAGAGAATTCAAAAATCTCTTCTAGGGCTGGGGAGATAGCTCAGCAGTGTAAGCTCCTGCCTGACCACCACAAGGACCTGGGTTCAATTCCCGGTACCGTATGCTGAGCCTTCCCTGCCCCTTGCGGGCCACCAAAACCAGACTTGGTGATACACACTTCTGATCCCAGTGTTGGGGAGGCTGAAACAGGAACAAGATCACTACAAGTCCAAGCTGCTTAGTGAGACCCTGTACTTACTAAATAAATAAATGATTTAAATTTTTTAAAAAATCTCTTCCATATCCAGCCTTTTAAAAGCAAACATTATTTGCCATACTTGTAATCTTTAAAGTAATATAAACATTTCTTTGTAACATCAATAGCTACAATGTAGTTCATTTGGGTATGTTGGAAATTTGTTCAGGCTGGCCCTGTAATACTGCAAGGCTGGCCTCAAACTCTCGGCAATGCTCCTGCCTCAGCCTCTGGAGAGCTGGGATTACAGTCATGTGCTGCCATACCCAATTCTTATTTTCTTATAAAAATGGTTAGAAATGATATCTTTACATGAAAATGAAATTTATGTATCAGAGATAAAGTATATTGAAATACAACATATTTCATACCTTTGATATTATCATATTGTTCTCCAAAAATTTGTTTTTCCTCCCCCCTCCTCCTTTTCCTTCTCCCCCCATTTCTCCCTCTCTTTCCCCTCTTCCCCTCCTGTTCCTCCCTCCACTCTCTCCCCTGTTATATAGTAAAAGACATAGATTCATACCAGATGGGAAGTTCAGGCTATTGTAAGAATCAGTCTTCTGTATTGCCACATAATAAAATTGCAGTAAACAGTAGCTATTATTTTACATTTGTGAATTGACTACCTTTATTGGTAAGTCCTTTAGCTTGGATTATTGAAAACCATCAAGGAGAGGAAGTTCCTTAATCCCTTGTTTACCAGAACTTAAAAATAGGACATTAAATAAGTTGTATGTCCAAAGGAAAGGGCTCATGAGTAATAAAAGTGAGTGTAAGAAAAGAAATGTGCTAGAAGCAAACCATATAGACTCTGAAGGCCAGCCTCCTGGATTTGGATGCTTGTGTAGTCTCATAATGCCTCAGTTTCTTCAACCCTAATGTAGAATTGACGTTGAATACTTTTTATACTTTCTGTAAAGACTGTTAATGTGTACAGTGCTTGATAAGCATTTGTAATGTATAATTTCTTTTAATTCATGATCAAAAAATATTACTAAGGTTATGGAAACCTAAGAATAGCAACACATGAGAATCACAAATGGGGCCTGGAGGTGTAGCTCACTGGTAGAGCATGTTTTTAATATTTTATATGAGGACTTAGGGTCAATTCCGCATATGCACACGCACACACACACACCCAGAAGTCACAAATGCTTTATCTTTGCCTAGATGAAGGTTATAGATGGCGTAATAACATTTTTCAAATGACTTCAAGTAAAGATGAAACATTATATTTAATTTTTATTTGTGCTAAGCCAATTGCCTACATAAGAGCAGCCTAGAAAATACTTAGAGCTCTGAGTTGCTTCCAAGTTCAGTAGGAATAAGTGAGTCAGTGTGGTTGTTGAAGAAGAAAAGGGTTAGGTGGTAAAATGACTCCGTGGGTGCCAGTACCAAATCCAGCGGACACTTTGCAGTCCTTACTTTACTTCATCTCCATATAACTCACTTTTAGACTATTGGGCCCACCTTCCTTGACTTCTAGAGCAATAAATTTATGGCTGTCCTCTCTGGACATTCTTTAAGCTTCTTCTAAGCTTCCTTTTCGTAGAACCTGCCTCGGTAGTACTGGTCTTGTGTATTGTCTATCTCAATTTCTGTGTACAATCTCTTTCTTTAACCTACGTACATACTAAAGTCTTTTATCTACATCCTTCTGTCTGAAAACTTTCCTCAACCTAGCTGCTGTGCAATCTTTTATGTTCCCTTTTTTCCAGACTTCCTACTACCTATATGTTATCTTAGGTGGCCCAGTCCAGTCCGAGAATTATATATCTGAATACTGTTATATGTGTCTCTCGATCTGGTCCATATAGCCTCTTGACAGATCATCACACTTCCACTTCCTGTCATGTCTCATAGGCATTCAGAAATACTCGTGTCTGGAACTTACTTGCTACTGTATCCCAAAACCTGAATATTGCTTGCATCTATGTTTTTGATTGTCCAGTGATGAATTTGCTATTTTGTCAGTAACACCACAATCCACACTAGGCACGCTGTGATCTTCTCTTATAGAATCCTCCTAGTTTTGCCATTTATTTTTAAAGATATATGTGAAATATTTTAATGTATAATTGGAATTTAAAATCATAGGCTACAGTGATAAAAATATGAATGAAAGGAAATTTCTCACGTTATATGTAAGTTATGAAATAATAGCATGTTTATCCTGAATTTGATAATTACACCTAGCTGAATGACATTTCTTGAAAACAAGTACATAAAGTCTTAGAGAAAGAGGTTATACATAAAACAAACAATGGAAAGTAAAGGAAAAATACAAACTAAAAATAACAGAATCCCAAACTATTATAACAACTCATTGCTTAAGCTTTCCTATTAAAAGACAAATGTCTTCAGGACATGATTAAAAATAAAATCCAATGACATGATAGCTAGGAGGGAACTATCTAAATTCAAATGCCATTGTTTTCCAAAGAAGTACAAAGTTTTATGAGACAAACACAGATCAACAAGAGTAAAATAAGATTTCAACACAGTTATATTCAAGTTGGAAAAGCACTAAACAAAATGAACAATAACTTTTTTGTGTGAATTACTGGTATAACCTATAATGAAATATGTCTCAGTGTTATGGTTTATGTCTAGTCCCTCCAAAGCCTCATACAATCATGAGGTGGGGACTTCTAGAGTTTTAGTATGGATGGGATTATGGGTCTGAGTACTGCTGTGATTATGAGAGTGGTCTAGGGCAGATAGTCTGAGGCAGAGAGCCTGAATGTAATATAAAGAGAGACAGAGAGACAGACTTACGCTGTTGCTCTCTGCTCCCCTGGTTGTTCGGTTGCCTCTGTCACCATATTGTTGCTGTCCCACCGCCATGAACTGCTGCTCTCTCCCATGTGCCCCTCTGCCTTGGATCCAGCCGAGTATGGACTGAAACCTCCAGTAACTGTGAGCTAACTAAACCTTTCCTTCCTTCAGTTTGGGTGTTGGGTATTTGTCCCAGCAATGAGAGAAGAGTAACTAAGACACTCAGAGAACAGAACATGTTGTAGAACTTTTTAAAATATAAAGCATAGTAGAAAATGGTATTTTACTTTGAACACCTCTTTTAACTATGGGCAAACCAAGCATACAGGAATAAAATTAAAAAATGGCTGGGCGGAAATGGTGGCACACACCTGTAATCCCAGCCCTCAGGGATTAGGGGCTGATATTAGTGGCTGAGGCAGGAGGATCACCAGAAGTTCAAGACCAATCTAGTCCTTAAATTCTACAGTGAACTTTTTTACTTTGCCTAAAGTAATGAGTGGATTTAATGAATTTCTAACAATTAGCAAATGATGCATAAACTTTTGGAACTTGAAAACATGACTCTAACATTTATCCAAAGAAATAATCTTGATGATATCAAACACACACAAATGATTATAAAAGCTCAAAAATTTCAAGATTGGAAATGTAGGAAATCCGATGGTAGATTCTCAGTGTGAGGCTGAGTAGCTTGAATTCCACGCTCTTCTCATCTCGAAGAATTGAGTGAGCCGGGCATGAAGGCACACATCTGTAATCACAGCACTTAGGCTGACACGTGAGGATGTCTGTGAATTTGAGGCTAACCTGAGATATATAAGCAAGTTCAACGTCTGCCTATGCGTGAAACCCTGCCTTGAAAAACAAAAACAAAAACAAAAACAAAAAAACAGTGAGTTTAAATGAGCAAAAAACAGTGACAAAGTTTACTGGGAAGAGTAAAAGTGAACACAAGGGACAGACTTCTACTGCACAGTGAGTTTGGGCCAAGTAAAAGAAAAGCAACAGGTAAGTATACCCTGGAGGACACAGGGCAGGCTGCTGGGAGGAAAGCCACCATACCCCTCCTCAATATGTCTAAAATCCGTTTTTCTTTAAATCCTACTACCATTTTAAAAATTAATTTGTGTTGGTACTTGTTTGCTATATATAATGATCACATTCATCATAGGAAATGTGATTTTTTTTTTTTTTAAACTGGACCTGGTAGCACAGCACCTAATTGGCAAACACAGGTTCTGAGTTTGATTTCTGCTACAAATAAATACACACATTTTATCAGGACAGGTATGAAATATATAATGATTATATTCACATGGGGTGTTGATACATGTACATAACACATTTTAATTATTTTTCCCTCCCCTTCCTCCTCTTCTTCCTTTCCAATTTGAATTTTTTACTTCCTAGTGTCTTTCAAGCATTTTGATCTTTATTTGTGATGTGGTTTGTCACACACACTAGAGACCAAAAGAATCCAACTGAGGGCCAGGATCCCACTGCAGTGACCTATGCAAGTCAAGAGCCCATGGCAGTGCCCTCTGCGAGTCCCACTGGAGGCCTAGAACCCGTAACAGTGTTGTACAAGTCTGCATCAAGTCTGTTTCCTGGGAACACCCAGTAGTCAGTGGTGAAAGCTAAAAAGTTCACCACTGGAAGAAGGATCTGTGCCAGCAGGTTGAGGGCATGGGAGCCAGGAAACAGCTCTCAAAGTGAGGGCCAACGTGATACCTTATCTTTAACTCTTTCAGGAAGATACTTAGGAGCAGAACAGCTGGGTCAAATGGAACCCCTAGTTTTTGAGGAATCTCTGTAGTCATTTCCATTGTGGTTGTATCATTTTACACTTCCATGAGCAACAAGGAAGAGCTCCTTTTTACCACAGCTTCTCCTGCTTTTTCCGTTGGTTGATTTCTTGGTGATAGCTATTTTTTTGGTGTATTCAGATGGACTCAGTGTTGTTTTAATTTACATTTCTTGAATGATCAATGATAGTGAACATTTTCCCCTTTTACTTAATTGCTTGCCTTGCCTGGTGAATTCATTCTTTTGCTATGCAGTTCAGGCTGGCCTTGAGCTCAGTTTTGTACCCCAGGCTGGTCTCAAAGTCACACCGATCCTCCTGCCTCAGCCTCCCAAGTGCTGGATTACAGGCATGCGCTACCATGCACATCTGTTCTACATTTTGCATCTACTTTTTGATTTACTCGCACTATGGAGACAATAAAGTGTTTGTACCTGTGCATATTTCACTTGAGTTGCATTCATTACGCTTTTTATGGCTGAGTAGTACTCCATTGAAAAAAAAATCCTATCATTTTTATCCGTTTCTCTATTGATGAGAAATTTAATTTGGATTGTTTCCAAGAACTAGCCATTACAGATTTGTTGTTATAAACATGGGTGTACATATATTGCAGTGATATGATGTTTCTAATTAAAGGAATATACTCACCTGGCAAATAACTGAGTCAAATGGACCTCCAATCCTAGCTTTTTGAGCAGTCTTCACATTGACTTCCATAGTGGCTGCACCAGTATGCCCTCCCACCAGCAGTGAAGATGGGTTCCTTTCTCCCCACAGCCCTTCCAGCATTCGTTTTTGGTTAATTGCTTGATAAAAGCCATTCCTTCTGGTGTGAGATGGAATATCAGTGCTGTTTTAATTTGCATCTCTCAAATGAGCAGTGGTGTTGAACATTTTTTCATATATTTATTTGCACATCTGAGAAGTGTGTTTTCATATGAGATGCCCATTTTTATTTTGAGTCTTTTGGGAAAGTCTATTATTTTTTAGTTCATTATATGTTCTTGATAGTTATCCTTTGTGTTAGGAACAAGTGGCAGACATTTTATTTCCCCACATTGTGGGCTCTCTTCACTCTGTTGGAGGTTTCTCTTGCTGTACAAAACTATTTTAGTAAGATGAGATCCCAGTTGACTCTTCGTGGTAGTTCCTGTGCAGTTGGGATTTTATTCATAAAATCTTTGCCTGTACCAGTGTCTTTTCAAGAATTTTACTTATTCTATCTTCAGTAGATTTAATGTATCTGTTTTAATATTGACATCTTTGATCCATTTCATATTTAGTTTACTGCATGATAAAAGATAATGGGTCCAACTTTAATCTTTGGCTTATACAGACTCAGTTTTTCCAGCACCATTTATTAAAGAGGCTATTTTTCTTCCAGTGAATGTGTTTGGCACCTTTTGTCCAAGATATGGTGACTGAGTATACGTAGAGTTGTTTCTGCATCTTCATATCTCTTTCTGAATTTTCTGTACATTATCACTTTTTATTGCAGTAGCATTATTGTATAATTTCAAATCAGGGATTGTGATGCCTCCCATCTTGCCTTTGTTGCCCAGAATTGCCTTTGCCATTCTAGGTGTGTTCTGGTTCCAAATAAATTTTAGGATTGTTTTCTCTAATTCTGAGATAGGCTGTTGAAATTTTAGTCAGAATTGTATTATTTTTTTTTCTTATTTTATATTTGTTTTCCTCATTGAGGCCTACAAGTTGCTTATGGTAGGTAGTTTTAGCAGTAGTAGTATCAAGGCCTCTGCAGGTAATAATCTGTTCTCTTTTCTTTGCACTAACACAACCATACCATTTACTCTTATGAATCTCTAGGTAGTTAACTATATCTTATTACAGCTGAATAGTGTATTACAGTGAAAGGAAGGAAAATTGCCTAAAATTACCTAAAAAATTAGGTAAGGATTATTTTTCAGACCTTTTTCTTAGTGTAGATGGCTTTTGGCCTTTGCAGCTGTCTTAGGATCCTACCTATACTGTGTATTAGAAATAAAAGGTTGCACCCAATTGTTTGGTACTGGTCTGTAATATTGTTTATGGCCCCCACATAATCCAGGTATTGGGCTACAAGGAGGATCAATTGATCACCACCTATTCCACCTTGGCTAGTTTAGTATAACCAATAATAACTGTAGTGTCAAATACAGTCTGAAACATGACAAACTATAACAAGTAATATTTTGTCACCTTTAACCCTAGGTACAAGTTTGTACTTATACATCAAAATCTAAGATGATTTAGGAAATTTTATACAGTAAATACCCACTCATTAGAGCAATTTTCTTCCCTTTCACTGTAATGCAGTATTCAGCTGTAATAAGATACAGTTAAGTACCTAGAGATTCATAAGGGTGAATGGTATGGTTGTGTTAGCGTACACAAAAAACAATAGGTTATGAAAAATAAAACAATGGTAGATGTAAAGAATGTGGTAAGATTGATTAGAAGGTTCTGTTTAGGAATAAAGGGAGATTAGTGCTGTTAGCTAAGAGTAAGAGACCGTGAACTAAAAATGACCATTTAGGAAAATGATAAATAATGGGGAGTGGAAGAGAAAGTAAGGAAAAATAGTAAGAAAACAAGTTAAAAGTGAGTAAAGAGGGAGAAAGAACAAAAGGTAAGCCTTTTCAAACAAGTAAAAGTAATGGAGGGGGCAAGAAAATGATGCTAAAATTCCACCCTCCACAAAAAGAAAAAAATAGTGAAAAAAATGCCAATAAGGGAGGAAAGAAGAAAGATAAAAGTTCCTGTGTATCACCAGAGAAGTGTTTCCTTCCCAGGCCAGTAGTGTTCTGTGAGTTTATATGGAGCTTATTCAGTTCAAGGGTGCCTCGCTCCCTCATTCCTTGCGTGTGGCACCTGACCAGGCTATGGAGCTGGACAGAGAAGGGGCAGGACCTTATTTCTGAAACAATGTTGTAGATTCATTTGGTTGGGAACCCATGCTTATTAAACCCAATTTGTAGAGTCCATTGTCTGTGCAACAGGCTTCCAAAACAGTGAGACGCTCAGAACTGCGGACTGTTGACCTGACTCTGGATTCTTTGGCTGCTCAGAAGAGAAAGAGATCTGCCTCAAGCATGAGCCAGTTGATGCAAGCCCAGTGAGGGTTCTGAGCACTGATGGTGTCTCACAAATGTCTGGAATACTATGTAGAACAAGCAGCCATTCAGCCTTGCTGCTGGACCAGGCAGAGGCCTGGGCTATTGTGTTAGTCAGAGACTGGGTCAGGGCTCTGGCTAAATGCTAGGTGGTGACTCTGCTTTGCTCAGAGTACTGGCATCGCCCCATGTAAACACCAGGTGTTGGGCAATGTTGTTAAATGTTGCATAGAGACTCCAGTGAGTCTGGGATTGAAGCAGGGCGGCAAGAGCTCATTGTAGGCTCAAGTGAGCCCAGAAATGCGCAGTAAGGACTCATACTGGACCAGTCTTAGCTCTGTGCCAATTGAATGGTCCAGTTTGCATGGTGTTAACCGCAAGCTCCAAGTAGTCACTCAGGTGAGCTTGGGTCCGATATTGAAGACTAAACACAAGTAGTAGGCCTGCCTCCCCCTTTCCTCCCAGTATCTGAGAACAAATGAACAGGCTAGGGGAGGGAACAGCTCTGTGGTATCACAAACACACACAACCTGTGTGTGCAGTGACCTTTGTTTAGAAAGGGGAGATGAGGCGAAGGGCCCATATACCCCAAGTCTATTTTGGATCCTACCAGCTATTTTGATTGTTCGCAAGGTGTCATTTCTCATGTTGGGCTCCAGCTAAGGCCCCCACAGACTATTCTGAATCCTACCAGCTATTTTGGTTGTTCTCAAAGTGTCAGATCCCATGATGGGCACCAGCGAAGGCCCCACAGACAGCACCGTCCAGCTGCTGTGCCTCTTGTAAGCTCCTATCCGTGTTTTGTTTGATTCACAAGTCTCTTCCAAAATGATATTTTTGCATCAGGGTGTATGTCCCTCCCTACTTCCAATTACCTGTGTTTTTAGTTGATCCTTTCTGAGTTTCTCAGATGTGACTTCTCTATTCAGCCATGTTTGGATCCCTCCTACTTTTCATCTGGATTGTTGTAGCTTGCTAACTGGTCTCCTTTGCCTCCTAAAATCAGCTTTCACACCTCCTACAGCTATGAGAGAGTTCAGCTAAAAGAGAGATTTCAATCTCTCACTGAGATCTTTCTGTTGGTTACAAAATTTAAGCTCTCTAACTTGATATTAGAAATCCTCCAGAATCTTATCTGTCAACATCACTGGGCTCATCTCTCTCCAGTTCTCCTACTTTCCAAGTTGTTTATCATTTCTGGGACATATATGTCACTGAAAGGAGGCAGGCAAAGGCCATTCAAAATTCCCCCTTCCAGCTTTGCTCTCCTGCTTCTGACTACTCATTCCTCATCCTTTCCTGGGTAGTTGCTATTCATGCCTTCCCCCGGGGAGCCTTGTGTGGGTCCTAGGTCCGAGCGTTGCTTCTCAGCTTGTCCAGCTTGTGTTTAATTCTGTAATTTTGCTTGCTACTGTAGTATTATCTCTGTTGGTACATATATGTGAACTATGATTCGCTAAGGTCCCCTTCTGACTGTAGATTTGTGAATTTTCGTGGTTTGATCAAATATTTGTGTGTGTGTGTGTGTGTGTGTGTGTGTGTGTATTCTAATCTCTCCATTAGAATTTTCTTTATTACACCCTTTTTTTTTTTTTATGAATTTAGGACAGGGTTTACAGGGTGTACAGAATCTCATTACGTAGATCAAGTTCACAGTGATCCTCCTGTTTTCAGTCTTCCAAGTGCTGGAATTATAGACCCACCCATGCCACCACATCCAATCTCAATTGCCATCTCAGCCTGCCCTGGGAGTGGGGCCCCAAGACATGCCAGGGATTGAATCCTGGCCACTGTGCTCTGCCAAAACAGGTGCTTTAGGCCGCTGAGCTGTCTGGCTGGCCCTTGTTATCCCTTTTTAATGTGTCTGTCTGTCATAAATGTTTTATTATGGTTTATATGTTTTCAGACCATGTGTCTAAATGTAGAATAGCAACTAGAGGTAGGCACATGAAAAGTTACAAAATGAATTTCATTTACATCCAGGTATAAACAAGAGAAATTATGTAAAGATTCCCCAGAATTGGTCAGTGCATGACTCATTTTTTTCTACCACCATCTCTACTCATTCCCAATTATTTTAAAATATATATGCACCACTATATTATGTTTCCTAAGTACCTCAATATATAGCTCTAAGAAAGTGTTTTTTCAGATACATAATCATAAAGCTGTTGTCACATATAAAACAATAAACACTTATAAGCAACTGAACTGGTCTTTTTTTTTGGTGGTACCAGGGATCCAACTCAAGACCTTGAGCTTGCCAGGCAAGCACTTAGTCCACTGAGCTATCTCCCAGGCCTGAAACAGTCTTTTGTGTGTGTGTGTGTGTGTGTGTGTGTGTTTATTTTAAGGAAGGGTCTACAGGGTGTTCAGTGCCTCACTGCTAGATTGAACTTGTAGTGATCCGCCTGTTTACAGCCTCCCAAGAGACAGCAGGTCCAGGGATCAAACTCTAGGCCCTTGTACTTTAATCCACTGCACTATTTGGCCAGCCTTTGAAACAGTCTTAAAAAGAAAATCCAACTAGTTATTAGCTAAGACTAAGAGATACGGTGACACAGCAAAATAGATGTGTAGATGGCAAAAAAAAACAGGCAATGTTAAGTAATATACTAGAAAGACTCTTCTGAGTAATTTGTTACTAAGGATTTCAGTTCTGAAAAGTATGCCCCAAGCACCAATTAAATGTGCCAGGAGCAATTTACTTCTGCTTCTAGAAGAAAAATACAAACTGACTGTCTTTCATGAGTTGTGGTTTTTCGTGTATATGGACAGACCTTCTTCTAATGAATTATTGAGTGACCATTTCATTTGTGAATTAGCACTTGGTTTTTGACTTTCTGTGGTCACAACTGGTTTTATTTAAGCCAGTTACAGGATTTAAGAATCTTGTCGGGCATGATGGCAAGCAGAGGAGGACCACCACATGTTTAAGGCATCTGAACTGCATAGTAAAAGGCAAGCCTGAACTACATAGGAAAAACTTTATTTACCAAAAGAAAAAGAAAAAGAAAAAAAGTGAGAAAAAAGAAGTAGAGGAGGAAAAAGAGAAGAAATCTTTTAATGTCTGCTTATAAGAAATTATCTAGAACCTATAAATTTTTTTCCAGTTTTTTGAGAGAGGGTCTTACTATGCAGTTCAGACTGCCCTTGAACTCAGTGTATACTCGAGAGTTCCCTTGAACTTTCAGTGGTCCTCATGCTTTAGTCTTCCAAGTGCTGAGATTACAGGTGTGTGCTGCTATGCCTAGCTAGAATCTATAATTATTAAGCCAGTTGTGTCAGAGAACTAGAACAAAATTAAATCCTGTTACTTACTTTC
>PVKN010035283.1:0-11665 GCA_004027915.1 Capromys pilorides | reverse complement strand
TATGCAGTGTTTCTGATATATCTTGCTATTTGTTGTTTTCTTAGCTATAATGTTATATTGAAAACTCTCAATTTAAGGAACATAAATTCATAAAAATGTCAAATAGTATTTGTTAAACATTTCATAAGCAAAGTTTATGTTCTAGATGTAGTCATTCACTTTGCAAAATTTGTATTGTTATTTTTCTTAAATAGTTTAAATTATGTTCTCTTGAGTATCTATAAAGATTACATAATAATTGTAGTTTTGTTCATGGATTTCTAATGAACATTCTTATGAAGCCTAATATTATATATATATATATATATATATATATATATATAATTTTATTTTATTTTATTTTATTTATTTATTTATTTTTTTCATTTAGTACAGGGGATACAGGGCCTACAGGGTCTGGCTACGTAAATTGGACTTGTAGAGATCCTTCTGTTCTCGGCCTCCCCAGTGCATGCACCCCCACGCCTAGTCTCAGCTGCCATCTCAGTACCCCTTGGGGACGGGGTCAACACGGCATTGGTGGGAGGATCGAACCCCGGCCACTGTGCTCTGCCTAAGCAGCCACTTTAGTCCACTGAACTATCAGGCCATCCAGTCTAGTTTATATTTGATACCGAAACACTTAGATTATTCTCTGTTTTACAGAAGTTAATAAAAATATAAAACTACTATAAAATTATTTAGAATTTGTGTTGAATATTTATGCACTTAAAAGTAGACATTGTTTAGCGAAATAAATATGCCCTTGTTTGCTCATTATAAGACCCACTTACTTTGAAGTATAATTATGAGTGTGAATATGTAAATAAGAAAACAGTATTAAAATAACATTACAAAATTTATCTCACTCCATGTGAAACATCTCATCAACACCGTGGTAATTTTTTTGGCCAAAGTTTTAAGAATAGAAGTTAATTCCCAAGGGTAATGTCCAGTTTCAAAACTGTACAACAGATAGTGATTCGTCATAAGTATGGAGGTGCTTTTGTGCTTTTTATTTGTTCAAATTATTTGTTACATTTAAGCACGTTATCATCTCTGGAGCAGAATTAGGCATCCAAGTATATAGTTTGAATTGTTTAATATTCATCTTGTTTGATAGAATTTACATAAGTACAATTAGTGTAAATCCTTCAATGAGCATACGCTGGTATTCAAGGACCTGCGAGGTCACTCAGTAGATTAAGTACCTACTTAGGCAAATGCGGAAACCATGGTTGCCAAGTTGGCTCCGTCCCTGGGCACGCTGAGTTGGCCATAGAGTCCAGGTGTGGTAGTGCTCACTGGTAATCCTACAAGTCTAAGCTGCGTAGTGAAACTCTGTACCAAGTACATAAAAACAAACAAACAAATACAAACTTATTTAGAAATCTCTATATTTCATTAATTAGAAATTATTTTATTTTTAAATCATTTTATGAAGTTCTTAATATTCATATACTATAGTGTTCTTCCTAAGGCTGCTTAATTCTTCCTTAATATATTTATTATAGTCCCATTTTCTGGAAGAAAAGAAAAACATCTCTGGAAAGGAATACATTGTGGAGGAGAATGCAATGAAAAAAATTTTGTGCTATGATGACATGACTGCTCTTTCTCAACTTTTTGTATTTAATGCTGAAAAATATTCCATATTGATGACTTTTATATCTACAAAATATTGTGTCAGTATAGTTCTCTTCTCCCTTTTATTTAGTAGACAATTGTTTTGATAATGCACAAAATACTTTGGTGGCTAAACCCAACCATGAATATTATATCAAGATTCCTCAGTTCTGCATGCAGCTTGATGACTGGTTATGCAATTCTGAAAAAAAAAAATTAGTTAATATTTTGTATATCAATTTTCCTGTAAAAGAGGCTAAGGACAATATTTTTCAGAAATACCTCCATAAGGACTCAGTTTGCCTTTCAGAACATTGCGGGTTCCATAGCAATTGTAGAATTGCTGAGTTACACAGTATGCATATTTACCAAACTGCTTTATATGTTTTGTACTTTTGAGCAAGTTCTCTTTATAATGACAGTGGAGTTTTACTAAGAACAGAAACAGAAATAAGCTATGGAGTGAGGGTAATTATTTTCTTTCAGCAATTACCATCACATCACCACCACCACCACCACCACCATGATTTTGTGTATCCTAAAACAGTGAAAGCTACATGATCTCATATGATATATATTAAGATTTATTTGAGCAGTACCAGCATATCATCATAAAGTGTAAATAGTAAAAGGTCTACCATTTTAAAAGTTTTTCAGAGCAAAATTTATAAACCTTAAAGTCATTCATCTTAATAACACTATTTAGTGAATCTTGATAAATGTGTAAGATCTTAAATCTAATGTCACAAGTAAGTTTCAGAATATTTCATCACTCTTCAACCTCAGCTCATCAATTACTCATCTCTGAAGACAGAATTTCACATGTATGGCAGTATAATGTGTGTGCTCCTTTTCCTAGCATAGCAATATTGAGAAGACTGCATAGTTTCCAAATACATTGTACATCTTTTGTTTATTAGTCATTGGGTGATCAATATTAGGTTGAATATAAAATCATGCAATTGCTAAATTATATAGTAGGCATATTTACAAAACTGTTTTCTGTTGCATGCCTAATATTTTGTGCTTCTTAACAAGTCCTTTTTATTTTAATGATAGCAAAATTTTATTCAAGTAGGAAAAAAGAAACAGGCTCTGGAGAACAAGTTTGGGCCAAGTAAAATTTGTGAAAGAAGTACACCCTACAACGTGAGATTATGCCAGTATATAAGAAAGAGCACAGTTGCAAAAACTCCAAGTGGACAGTCCTTTTTTTTTTAATGTTTTTTTTTTAAATTTATTTATTTATTTGTTTGCTTGTTGTGTTTGTTTGTTTCTTTATTTATTCATTTTGTGGCTGGCTCAGCCTGCCCTGGTGGTGGCGCTGGCACAGCATGTGGTGCCGGGGATCGAACTGCAGTCCCCGCAGTCGCCTGAGCCCTCCAAGCAGGCGCTTTAGACCACTGAACCATCTCGCCGGCCCCGACAGTCCTTTTTTTAAGATGACATCAGGTCTAGGGAATCCTATCAAAAATTTGCTCAAGTCCTCTCAAGAGGTCCACATGTAGAATTCTGAAAAATGTTCTGTGCATGTCTTCTATGACTTTTTAATTAACAGATCACATTTACTATTTCATCAAACTTTGCCACAGTCTAATCTCCTACCTCATTTTTCTGAGAGTCATATAACTTCATCACTCTGAAGTTTTTTGTTTTTTTTTTTTTCTTTTTTGCAGGGTCTCACTATGCAGCTTGGACTCCTAGTGATTCTCCTAATTTCTATATCCCTAGTGCTGGGATTACAGGCGTGCACCACCTCACCCACACTCTCACCTGCTCAGTGTGCCTCAGGGTGGGGCTGGTGCAGCATTCAGTGCCAGGGACCAGGGCCTACCTAAGCAAGCACTTACTTTGCTGAGCTATACTGCTGGCCCTACCACCCTCACTCTTTATGTGGTCCTGAGGGAGTGGAGATCTCTGACTTCTATATTTTCTTGTGGAGTAGGTAAATGAGCAGATTAAGAATAACATCTTTAAGAGCCCTCTAGGGTCTTTAAGAGTTAACTGAAGAAACTGTTTCTTATTGTTTACATTTATGCTGAGTATTAAGCATGAAATCTAAGAAAGGAATTGCCACGTTCAGTGCAGGTCTCAAAATTCTCAAGAAGGATGGTGGAGGAAAAAGAAATGAAGATAAGAATTAGGGCACGGAAATCTGAGGTCATTTTAAAACGGGAGAAAAGAAACTGCTCATGATCACAGAATATTTACACACTTGGTTGACATCACATAATACCTCTCTGTCTGTTTGACTTGCCTTGGGCACCTGGTGTTCTCTGAGCCAGAGGAGCTTGTTGACATGATTTGCCTCAGGTGCTCTTTGGTCTCAGGACCAGCTTTACTCTAGTCCCACACATGTGATCAATCTTCAACTTCAGCTACTCCCAACATGTTTACCTTCTCTGTTTTATAGTTGCAAGCAATGGGTGGTCTGTTGAAATTGGTGGAGAGATCTGTAGAAGATCTTCTCATCCTCTCAACCTTTGTATTCCAAGTGAGCTTTTTCATTTAGGATAAAGATTCCTAGACCAAGAAGTTCAGGTTCATTCATTAAGCAATTTAGCCCTATTCATCCCACTAATACAAATTAGTAGACAGTTAATAGTGTAGCTGGGAATTGTAAGAAAGTGCTAGTTATGTGAGTGATTTTTTATAGCTAGCATATTACTATGACATTGTTTTGTATCTTTTGTAGTTATATTCTTCTGTTGGATGTTTATGACCAAGTCAACATGTGACTGGCATTAATTAAAATTAAAATTTCTACCATCAAGGTCAGTTTCAGTTCTGTCTATTCAGAATTTACCTTGTAATAATGTATAGCAGCTCTCAACTCTCATGTCAGTGTCAGCTGTCTGCAGGGTTATGGCCACTGCTTGAACAAATTGCTTTCTGTGAAAGCTTTAGAGATTTTATTTTCTTCTGATGGCTCTTGTTAAATATACTATACATTGTTGACCAATTTCCTCTATGGTTCCACAGTCTCCTTGGTTAGGAGTTTGTATAACTCATGGGAATTGTAGGAAATTTCCCTCTTTTCCCAGGTCCTCACTGACCTCAGAGGTCTGGGACCAAAATTTTGGCTATCATCCTAGTCTATCTATTTTTCTACTTTTTGGTCTCCAAACCTCAATTGTTGAACATCTGGAAGGGATGGTTAATGATGTTACATTGTATTGGGATATGGGAGCTTAATGTTATATAAAAATAGAATCAATATTTCCAACCAACCATGGATGTTTCAGAATTTGAATCCCTGAAGAATGTTGACAACAGTTATATATGTTACACAGAGAATTAGAAAATAAAGCAATGTATAATATTGTAGCATGAAAATCATGATGACATTCTTTTAACATACTTAAATATTCATCTTGACATAAAATAGTCCTTCTAGTCAATCATTCCTATTTAGTACATCAGGAGATTTTACATACCTTGTTAAGCTCTAATGGAATGTACATTACATAAATTTTTGTTAAAGGCAGATATCTGAATCTGAAAAAGTCTATCATAAAAAATTGTTTTATATTTGGAAGACCTATACATCTGGAAGCATCAATATATTCAATCTATCATGAGATTAATAAAAATCAATTGTCATAGTTATGTGAAAATCGTTGTACTAGAACACATTCACATCAAATCTTTATTGTCTTGAAAACAATCTTTTGGTGATGATCCATGTAGGCATACGTGATAATATGTTTTTTCATAGCATTTATTAGAATGTCTCCCATAAGTATATGGAGGTCATTGGGGCTTCCTGTTATTAAACAAAAACTGGACAAATATCTCCAGGCAGCTGTTTTCTTATTTATCAAAGAGAGTATTCACTGATAATTCCTTGAGCATGAAGAGTTCCCATTTAGTTACCTTAACAAATTTCTTCCTTTTTTTTCTTGTATTTTAGGGAAGGGTCTATAGAGTATTCATGGTCTCACTACTAGCTCTAGCTCATAGTGATCCGCCTGTTTACAGCCCCCCAATAGCTAGGATTACAGGTGTATTCCACCATGCCCAGGCTTAATAGCTGTCTCAGCGTGCCCCAGGGGTGGGACTGGCACAGCAGGTCTGGAGAGCAAACCCCTAGCCCCTGTGCCTGCTTGCAGGTGCTTTAATCTGCTAAGCCATTTGGTCAGCCCTTCCCTTAATAATTTCTGATAACCACTGAGAAAACCAAAATTGATATCATATTGTCTAAATGGCAAGCCAGTTTAAAGCTGCTATCCAAATTAAATTTTACACAAATAATCCAAAAATGCAAAAACAAAAGAAAAGAGAAAAACTGGCTGAACTTAAATTTAAAAAAATACAGATGTTCACTGTTATAACATAGACAAAGAAACAAAAGCATAATCTGCTTTTGATATCAAAGAGTGCTCAAATATATTTTTGTCAAATTACATTATAACTCTTTTATAATTTTAAAAGTTTGCAGTTATGAATAGTCAGCTTTTTTGTGGGTCAATGAAAAAGATCTTTTACAAGATGAATTTGGAAGGAACAAAATTTTTTTATCTATAATTAACAAGCATATATATATATATTTTATTTTAATTTGTCTTAAGAATACTGACAACTTTCAGGAAGAAACAGAACATTTTGTCATATATATATATATATATATATATATATATATATATATTACATATATTCTTTATTCTTTGTTTTAATTTGTTTTCAGACAAACGCTGGTAACTTTCATATCTCTTTCTTTCATGTAGCTTTCAGCTCAATTATTTCTGCACACTTTGTAACCTACTCAGGTCTTTGATTCCCATTTTTAGTTACCACATCGAGGGCTTCCTGAGCCAGTTTCTTTACTTGGCTCCACAGCAGGTGTGGTTTCATGCTTACCATCAGCTGTGGTGTGATACGGTCTCTTAAGCATCACTTCTACAGGGCTGACCATCTGCATTTCAGAAGGGGGAATCAATTCCTTCTCTGGGTTAGAGACCATGATGCAGCCAGACGGCATGTCTGGTAACTAGATAGGTCAGCATTCTCTGGAAAGACATACATTTGACCACAAATTAACACACAGCTGGTCAATTTCATTGTCCAGTATGAAGATATTTTCAAAGAATCTTTTCTAGCTTCTTTTCTTTTTTTCTGATTTAATTTTCTTTATGCTGCTACAGTTTTATTCCTAGCAGGATTTAAAATGTTAATCTCATATACTGCCAAGTGAAGTCTATTATGAAGCATAAATTTTATAGACAAGGATTTCATTTTTGTTTATAGAGTTGAATTTTAAGTATATAGTGAGCACACTCAACAAATCTTTGACCTTAAAGATTATAAGGAGTTCTCATGGAAAGGGAAATATGAGAAGTTTTATGAATTGTTTGGAAGGTAACACATGTACAAGATTTGCCATTTTCAGCCTTGAGTGCAGAGGGCAGCCAGGGGTATAAAAGGCATCCAAATAATGAGCAACGAAATGTTTAGCCACTTTACCAGTGTGGGCAGAAGCAAAACTAAAACCTGAGGCAGCATCTGCTGAAATGTGGATCCACTGAAAGAGAGTCAAACTCATGCATGTTAGTGACATCTTTTTACTAGAGATGATTAAAGTGTAACCCTCAGAGATTAACACCCATGGTATGTGAAGGAAGACATATTATGTGTGAGAAGCTTTGTTTCACAGTGTGTCACACCTGTTTCTCAGTTAAAAGGTACTATTTATGCAAACAGAAGGAAGGTATCATGAAAAGCAGAAGCTGGCTTGTTGTAGTTTGGAGTTTTGTAAAGGCAACAATATAATACAGGACACATTTTATAAGATTATTTATAATAGTCATCCAAAGAATCATATGTAAAAAGAAAGTGCAGAAAATCTGTCCATATGCTAAAGACCAAAAGAGCCACATGGGGGGCTGGAGTCCATTATCGTGTGCTACATGAGTCCATTTGAAGACCTACAGCCCATAGCAATGCCTTCCATCAGTCCAGCTGGAGGTCTAAGCCCATGACAATATTTCATGCCAGCCTGTTTCATGGCTTTGTGCTGAGATGGCCCAAAGGGCTGTGGTGGAAGCTAGAAAATGTGTCAGCAGGATGAAGGATCTATACTAGCAGGGTGAAGGATCTCAATTACAGCTGGGAAGTGATGCTCAAAGTAAGAACCAGAGGTTCCCCCTAAAGTATCATAGGCATCCTCAGCAACAGTAAGGTACTGAACTCTTCTGAAGATGAGAAAATTTGAGTTTTCATCTAGAGGAAAACAGAAGATTACACAGAGCATCTTCTCCTCTGGAGCTAGGAAGTGATGCTCAAAGTGAGGACCAGAGCTCCCCCAAATATGAACCATAGCCATTCTCAGTGATAACAAGGTCCTGAGCTCTTTTGCTGATGAGAACAGCAGAGTTTATCAGGAAATCCAGCTCCTCTAGGAGAACCAACAGCTCCTGATAGCTTCTCCAATAGCTTCAAACAGCTCTCCTAATGGCATCTTATGCTGCTGGCAACAACCTTCAGGTAGGCCTCCAATACCCAGCATCACTAGTTGGTTCAGTTCAACTAGGTGTAAACAATGGATCACCAGTTGGTACTCCACCACTGTGTTGAATGTTATCTGAAAGAGTAACAGTGACAATAGCTAGCGATTTGTTCATTTATCATTTTCCTCAGTAATAAGTCCCAGGATTTGGGAGTAGAACATAAATGACTGATAAAACATTGGACATGGTGTGACCAAATTGCAAACTGGAGAGTGTGAAATAAATCAAAAAGTTATTCTTGACCAGCGTGTATAGTGGCAGTTTCAGTGTGGCGCTTCACACCACAAACATAAATGCTATCTGAAAATAGATTAGTTGGAGTAGATGAATAATCTTGCAAGGCCCATAGAGCAGCCTGCAATTTAGTTCTTTGTGTGGAAGAAAAACTTATATCCCATTTTGGGCACCCAGGGCTCCTGCTCATTGTTCTCACCTCTGGCAGAGGCTCCCACCCTGCTGCCTGAGGGATGTGGGTGAGCTACCCTGGCCATGACGTAGTTCAATACCAGTGATTGCACTTTGGTGACAGTGACCAGGAGGGGCTCGGTCAGTGCCCACCTAACTGCTGTGGGGAGGCTTTATCTCCAGGTTGGCTTTTCCAGCATCTCCCTTCCCAGGTAACACTGCAGTCACCACCTCTGTAGCCATAGCCATCGTTTGTTTGTTTGTTTATTTATTTATTTATTTGTTTATTTATTTTTACTTTTCCCTCTTCCAGCTTACACTGTTATGACTCCTGCAACTTCAAGCTCAGCATGGCACAAGCATTGTGGCAAGGGTGCACTGACTGTTAAATACTCTACAAGACCCCATTCTGCACTGCAGGGTGCAGGAGGCAAGGCCAGCTGAGCTTTTGCCCCTCCTCCTACCCATCACGGCCTGCAGCAACAGGTAGATGTCAGCTGTGTAGTGTTATCCTGCTGGACCTGCATCAGGCAATGTATCCCCCCGCAACATGCTAAGCCAGACTGGACGAGGTCGTGCCATTACCAGATGATCTGTACACTGTAGTGTCCCCAGTGTTAAGTGGGGCCAGAACAGGTCCTGCTGGAGGTTCCCTGGAATAAATCAGCTTTCTACATCAATTTCAGATTTACACTTACTTGTTCAATGATATCCTTGCCTACACTTTGTGTAGTGTAAACTTTCTAGGACGAAAGTTTTGTTGAAGGGACAGAAAAATGCCATGTCTCCCTTACAATTTCATCAGAACAATCTCAGGCAAAATGCCCCTCACCTCTGCAACTGAAGCAAGTAACTGTTCTTTCTCTTTCATCCCCCTGAATAATGAGGGGTCAGGTTCTGCACAAATCTGAATCATCTCAGACAGCATAACCCATTTTTTAGGCTTGCAAAGCCTCTTTAAAACACAATTGTTGAACAGTTAACTTAAAAGCCTTTGAATTGTTAACCATTCTCACCTTGACTTGCAATAGGAATGCCCCAAATCCTGAAAAACCTCATCAGGACCCTAGCAAATGAAAGTCAGATCAGGAGATGTCTTACCCATGAAAGAAGTTCTTCCCAAGTCCTTGTGGCAGCTATTTTAATTTGTTTATACACTTACATATCAAAAGCAAGCTGATCCACACAGCAGCAACTTCTGGGGCTACTATATCTATTACAATGGCTACGTTGTAAGGGGCATTGGGAGCAGCCTGATCTGAATACAATTAAAAAATCCCTTACACAATAAATAATCCCCTGGAATTAAACATGCCTTATCTCTTCCTCTTCAATCATTTGGGGTCATAAGCTGTCATTTTAGGAGCTCTACTAAGCCCAAAGTAAAAGCAGCTCTCAGGCTACGGATAGCATACTTAGTTTTAACCTTTAAGTTCCTAGAGGGTAAAGCTTCATGAATATGCTTACTCTGCCCACATTGTTGGGTACTTGGAGTTCAGGATAGATATATTGAAAAATATAGATATATTGAAAAATCTTCCTAGGACTCCCCAGCCTGTTGCTTCTTATTAGTGCTGATTTCAAGAAAAAGAAAGATGATGACGACTGCATGAGAGGCAGTATTTCAACCTGTGATGCAGAAAGTTTCTCTAAACTAAGAAGATACTAGTAGCCCCTCGCAGCTCACTTGGCTTATTGATTTTACCTTGGATGGCGGTGAAACAGAAGCCACAGAATAAACATTCCTCTAATGAGCAAGGGCCTATTTTGTCCACTCCAGCTCCTTCCTTATCTCACTGGAAAGTCTATCAGGTTTAAAATCCTGGGAAGGAGGACTGCTGTTTCACCATTTTTTTAATCTACTCAGGACTTCATTTTAAATTATACTCCTCTATTATTGCCTCAGCAAATATATAATCATCAAGACACACCATAATCCAAGTACACAACAAAAAGATAAATATGGAAATTAATAACACGTTTCTAGATACAACTGTGTTTCTTTTTTTTTTTTTTTTTACTCAACAGATATTTATTGAGTAACAACTATGTGTTGGTCATAAGAGATGAAGCAGGTAGCAAAATACCCACAGACCTTGGCTTAATGGTTTTTGGACTATTGGGAATGCCTAAAAAGCTAAACTAGCTAAAATTCTCTCTCCCCATGCCAAGGCAATGGGCAGTGATGAGTCTCCTATCAGGAAAATGGTGCAAGCAGAGATTAGATAAGCATGGTTGCTTACTGAATGAAGGAAGAAGGACAATGGTTTTCTACATCAGAGAGAAGACAGACAAATTGACTGACAGACAGATGATCTTCAAAATGCTTTGCAACATGACTCAATGCTGTCTTCTCCCCCCTTTTTTAAACATTTATTTATTTGTTTGTTTGTTTGTTTATTTTGCAACTGTGGTTAATGAGAACCTGTTTGATCACTGTTTTACAACTAATGATATCAGTATCAATATAGCTCTGTGACCAATTTTATCAATGGACTTCTCTCTTTTGTTGACACAACTAGAAGTGTCTTTTAACATGATATTTCTTGGGTTCTGAGTCCATATTCAGGCATCATCTCCAACATAACTCTCAAAATACTCAGTGTTAAAGATGGTTGGAGATGGGGATTTGCAGATAAGCATCAAGAAACAGAAGCTGAGATCTAGGGGAGCTGTCTCTCTAGACGAGATAAAAAGGAATTGCTCAGTGCTCACAGCACACTGGTTTATATATTCATATTACACACACACACACACACACACACACACACACACACACACACACATTCATGTGGTGCCCCTCCGCCTTGGTAGCCCATGTTCTCAGGGCTGTACCAGACTGTCTATTTATGTGGGTTGTCTTAAAGATCTTTGTTCTCAGGATTGGCCTTGCTTGAGCACCTCATGTGTGGTCCATCTCCACCTTCACCTGCTCCCCACAATAGTTTCACGGTAAAGTCAGTGTGAATAAAGACTAGGTGACATCAATGTTGCGTTTCAGTTTACAGCTTTATTCTTATTTTAATTTTGAAAATAACTGATGAATCTCACTAATATGTGCTTACAACAAGAAATGTTATATTAATCACATACAAAGTGTAGGATTAAAAACACTGAACATCAACACAGATTTGCAGATTAATACACAC
>PVKN010035282.1:0-11662 GCA_004027915.1 Capromys pilorides | reverse complement strand
TGGGACAGTGGGTCACCGTTGGTGCTGCGCAGCAGGAAGTGTTCCCAGGGACAGGTCCACATGGACTTGGGGGCGGGGTGGGACCCCTAGCTGGCCAAGGTTTCCTCCACTACACCTCATGGACGCACCCAGACTAATCCACAGGCACAGATAAGTGCTGGGGAGCTTCGTGGCAGGGGGGTGTCCCACAGTCCCAGTACAGGGTGGGCAGCCCCTGCAGACCCGGTCCCCTCGGCCCTGTGCATGCTGCATCACAGAGCAAGGGTACACAGAGGCCAAGAGAAAGAAGAGAGAAGAGCTGCAACCAGGGATGTGCGGGCCACGCATGGGGAGCGGACACCCAGCCAACTGGGTCTACACAGAGCCCCCCCTCCCCCGCATGTGGGGGCTACTTCAGGCCAGGACGGGGCCTCCCCGACATGGCCACCGGAGAAGGCAGTCCCTGACTGTGACGCAGGTGCCTTAGAGCAGCTCGGCCTTGGTGAGTTTACTGCACGCCTACTATGTGCTAGATGCCATGTGGCCGGCTCAGCCCCGGGCCTCACTGCCTCCCCCGTGAGCCCCAAAACGAGTGCTATCAGGAGAGCAGGCACAGCCAGAGAAAGCGGAGATTGAAGGCAGTAAGGAAGCCTCAGTCAGCCCTCTCAAGGGGGCTGGACATGGGCGGTCTGCGGCAGAGCCCGCCGGCTCTCTCCCTGCGCCTACCAGCAGGCGGGTCACTGCCTTCCGCTCCTCAGCCCTGTGAGAGTTCTGAGGAAGCACAGCTCGGCATCTGCATCCAGGCTGCCCCTCCCCCCAGCCCCCACTCAGGTTCCGCTCTGTCCACAAACAACAGCTTTACTGAGATACGACGCACACCCCACACAACTCGCCCACGTCAGACGTGCAACCGGCCGGGCGTGTACAGCGGATCCATGGGCGGGCAGACGACATCGTCATTTTAAGATGCCCTCCCTGGCCCTGAAGAAACCTCACCCGCGGCTGCTACTCTCCACTCCTCTAAGACCCCCCAAAGCCTTGACAACCACTAATCTGCTCCCTGGCCCCCTGGACAGCACTTCTGGACCCTGTGCAGAAAGGAATCAATGTCGTCTGCTCTCCCATGGCCAACTTCTTTCACCCGGCCTAATGTCTGCAAGGTCCACCCCATCCTGGCATGAGTGCAGTACCTCATTTCTCTTTAATGCTAAAGAATGTCCACAAATATTCCAAAAACAAGACTAAACATCAGGTCCTAAATAATATCCCCCCTAAAAACTGGATGCGTGGCATGCGCGGGCCCCAAACAGGTGGACAGGCGGGTTCTCTTCCAGCTCTCCAAGTGGCCACCCTGCCCGGGCTACACAAGCTGCTCTGTGGACACGTGCTTGCCTCTCCTGGGTGGACCTAGCATGGACCTGCCCAGCCCCAGCTCCGAGCATGCAGCTGAGAGTTTACCGAAGCATCTCGCCAGGAGGCCAGCATCTGGCTGCTCCCAAGGAGTTTTATCGGCCAGCCAGACTCTGCTGGCGGGTGGGGCAGCGGCCCAGCCCCTCTCACGCTGGGGCCCAAGCTCCCCACACTGCGCCCGCTGGCGTCTGGGCCAACTCCATGATAAATGCATCCTACTCTAGAGCAGATACTTCACAAATCATAACTTACACAGGCTCCAGGACTTTCATGTGCGGGAGACAAATGAGACTTCTGCTGTCTGACTCCGCAGCCACCAAGGACAGGAAGCTGCGGCCAGGAGCCCGGCAAACCTGGGATCCACCACGTCCCTCCCTAACCCAGGCAGGAGCCAACGTAACGGAAAAAGAATTCATGCAGGGCAGGGTCTGCCTTGTCCGCGCAGACTGCGCTCTGCAACAAGCCATGCTCTTCCATCCGTTTCTCTGCCTGCCGACAACCCACACGCCCCTGCAGCCTGGAACAATGACACATGCCTTGGTGCGGCTCACCTGTCGTGTCCACCCTGGTCCCGGCCCGTTTGCCTCTGATGAGCACCCATTGCACTCAGCACCGACAAGGTGTCAACTCCACAGCACTACGTGGGTGACCTGTGGAGCGCCACCACGACAGGCAGCCAGGATGCCTGGCCCAGCCCCTTACCTCCTGCTGCTCCACGGAAAGTGGATCCAGCCAACCTGCGATCTAGGGGGATTGCTGTCTGCAGGCCTGGAAGTGAACAGCTCCCCGCTTCAGGCCCCTAGGAACTCTGGGAACAAAGGGCACAGTGTGGTCTGGGGGAGCCTCCCGCCCACCTGACCATTCAAGCACAGAGGGTCCAATGAGCAAGCAGTGCACCAGGCTGCCTGGCCCCGCCCCACTGGCTTCCCCTTCTGATCTCATTATCTGGGACCCGCAGGAAGCTCCCTGCTCCTGGTCAGCGCCCTAAACCCACAGTGTGGGCCCCACTGTGATCAGAGCCGGGACAGCCCCTGCCAGGGGGTCAAGCTGAAGGTCTCTGTGGTTACGCCCGGTGCGAAGTCTGGCTGCACGAGACCTTGGGCAAGCTGGTTGGCCCCTCATGACTCAGTTTCTTGATCTGGAAAGTGGCACGGTGGCAGGCTGGTTAGGAGGCTGCAGTCGGCGACTATGTGCCCAGGACAGCTGTCATCACTGCCCCGCCCTGCCTCAACTCCCCCCTGGTGTGAGCCCTGCTTCTACTCCGCCCAGCACCCCTGCACGTTGCAGTGACCCTGCCCCCGGCCTGCCCTGCTGCACGTTTCTGCCTCCTGAAGCCCAAAGCCAGGCCATCTTTTTGGCCTCCTCTTAGCTGGTGGAGACTGACACAGTTGGCCACAGCCCATGGTCTGTGACTCCTCCTGGATGACAACCAAAACCCACCCAAAGCAGAATCACCTCAGGGCTGCTCTGTGGTGCTTGCCGGGTTTTGCATCTGGATTTCCCATCCTTGAAGACTTCCACGCTGCTAGGTGGGGCTTTGGGGAATGAAGGGGTCGTAGCTGTTCAATGCTTTATCGTAGTTCTAGGTGTCAACGGTGGGTTTAATGAAGGTTGAAGACCCACACTGCATGCAGGCGGCACCAACCAACAGGCCTGCAGCCTGGATGAAATGGAGACAGGAATGAAGGAACTCACGGGGCTGCATGCCTCCCCACCACGGACTGCTTCTCCTGCGTTAGGCCCTGCTGCTATCCTGCCCTGCTGCAGAGCCAGCCAACTAAAGACTGCAACCTCTACACCCTGCGAGCCGGGATAACCCTCTCCTCCTTCAGCATGCGGGTGTCAGATATTTTGTCCCAGCAACCAGAAAGCAAGACAGTACTGGTGGTGAGTGACCATGGGCACATCTGGAGGGATCAGCTGCACAACATCAGGAAAGGCTCTGGTCTGCCCAGCAGTGGACTTCCAAACAGAATAGCTGGACACCATCCAGCTGTGTGACCCCCCACAAGTCCTCTCACCTCCACAGGTGCCACTATCCCCACCCGCATAGTGGCTCTAGCCAGCACGCACCCCTCAACATGACCAGGGTTCAGCAAGAGGAGAGGTCTGTGGGTCACTTAGCACAGAGCGACACCTGTGAGCTCCGAGACCTCAACTGGCAGTGGCATCAGGAGCAGCAGTACTGCTGGACAGAAACGCTCCTCCCCGACCTTAGACTCCATCTGGGGAGCTCGGCCTCGGGGAGATGCAGCCCCACTTGGCTACTGCCAGTCCAGTTGCATCTGGGATAGCCAAGTCCTCAGACCTCTTAGCCACTGACCAGAAGCCCCCAGGTCCTACGCCACCTGGGACAAGGTGCGGGGCAGAGAGGAATAAATGGATGCCAAACTGAACAGCATCAGCTCAATATCTGGAGGTATACATCATCTGACTGCTGCCAGAGAGAAGTGCTTTAGCAGTGAGGACCGTGTCTTGTTCAAGCAGAGCTGTATTACATGCATGCTACAAAAATTCCAAACCGAGGATCAGGTTTCTTCCACACAGCTCAGTCACCAGCTGTGCAACCTTAGAAAAGCCACTGATCACTTCAGTTTCTCATTTTCCCATCTGGAGGAGGAGAAGTCTGGAGGACACGTTCCCCAAGGTCCTCTACACCCTGCACCCTGGTTGCTACCACAGTGCACCTCCCCCACCGCATGCAATGGCCACAGGGCCTCCAGCTTAGCAGGTCAGCTGGCTGATCACCCCAACACACACCACAGGCAGCTGCCCAGCATGGGGATGAGTCATGTGCAAACCCCACTTCCGGTCATATCTTGCAACTCACTACACTCAATCCGGCACTCTGGTGGGTACAGAAGGACATGCTACCCACCAGACCTACTGATGCCAGGCCAGCCCCCCCCCCCTGCCCAGAATGCAAAACACTTGGCAATGCTTTGTGTGGCCTGAAGATCCAGGGACCTCAGCTCAAGGAACACACAGGCCTAAAATGACCCAGAGGCTCAACCCCACCAAGCTGCACAGACAAAGGGCATACAATAAATGGGCCCCACATGCAGGACTGGAGCAACACACCAACATCCTGTCTGACTCTGCCTGATGGTCCCACCTTCCACCCTAATTACCTGAGCAGCACAGTTTAACTACGCTGCAAAGCTGATGATCACCCAGAGCTCTTTCTGCAAAATAGAAGGCTACCTGTGTGCTCCATCCTGCCTCTCTGGTGGCCTCAGAGTGACCAAAATCAGGCCCCGAATTGGCAATTCCCAGGCTGTTTCGTGTGTTCCCCATGCCTACACAGAGACAGGGACAGAGGCTTACTAGAGAGGGAAACCACAGTGGTTCATACCCCCTTTTGAGGCTTCCTATAAATTGTTTCCTTCCAAGAAGCTGGTGGTACTGGCAGAGGGGGGACTCCAAAGCTCCATAGCTGGCCTACGTCACAAAGCCAGCAGAGGGCCAGCCAAGGCCTGAAGGCAGGCCAGGACTCCTGGCCTTCCTGCTAGGGGCTCAGCGGGGCTCCCTCAGCTTCACTCAGCCCGAGTCCTTGTCTCACCCAAGCGTCTGTGTAGTAGGCTTGGACCTCCACACTCTTCGGCACTGTGTTTCACTGCACCAAGGTGCTGCTCTATCCCAGTGTTTACTCACCAGGCCTACCCCAATTTGTAACCCTAAGCCACCCCATCCCCATTTTCCTGGAGTCTCTCCTCTGGGTAGAGTCTCTGTTCCTGTGAGAAGCTGATGTCTCGCATCACGGCATCTTCCA
Source organism: Capromys pilorides (assembly GCA_004027915.1). Classification (NCBI taxonomy): domain Eukaryota; kingdom Metazoa; phylum Chordata; class Mammalia; order Rodentia; family Capromyidae; genus Capromys; species Capromys pilorides. The sequence continues at coordinate 6,501 of PVKN010035282.1, read as the reverse complement.
GAGCCTGACACTCAGTCCCTGACTCTCTTGCTGAGAGATGCCATAAAATGAGCTGTGCAAGGGAGACTAAAAAGATCAGACCAGAAATCCGCCCCGGACAGCCACAGCTCTCTCTGAGTCGGTCCAATGGAGCCTGAAAAGCAAGTTGCAAATGCTTCCTGCATCGCAGCAGCCAGAAGAAAATTCCACACTCATACTTTGCATGAAAAATTTGTGCTGCTGTTGACATATCCTGAGTCATCAGGCACTGGGCAAGATCAACTCGCTGATTAATTTTTTTTGTTTTCTGTTCGACCAGGCACAGGAAATTTCCACCTGACCGTCTGCTCTTGGAGCTCTGGTACCATCTGCCTCCCCATCTGTTCAGGCAGAGGAACACGCGAAGCAGCCTGGGAATTGCAAATTTAGGGCCTGGACTTGCTGCCAGCTTCAAAATCTTTACATAATTTTTGAGTAAAACAAGAGATTTTGCTGAAATTACAAGCACAATGGGAACGCGAACTAAGGGCTGGACAATAACAGTCAGGTTTTCCTTCTGCTGAAAAAATGTGCCTCTCTCATTCTCAGAGCGCCCTCTCGTGGCCGTGCCATGAAATCCCGGCGGAATGTTCGCGCTTTCCGCAAAGAGCTGGGCTTGACCCACCCAAAGCCACAGGCAGGCTCCTGCCTCGCTGCCAGTCCTCTATCCCGGCTGTGATCAGAGTACGGAGAGCACCAGACTGGGGCCCTGCGGACACTCTCCAGAAGGCCTCTGTCGTAAGAGACTTTTAAACAGCTCCTGGGAGCTCCCCAGCACTGGGGTGCTGGGGTCCCTTCGCAGACAGATCCCAGACACGCCCTGTTCCCACTCAACCCCTGCAAGCACTCTGCTTCAACCTGCGCCTCCAGCCGCGTCTGGTTCTCATTATCCTGCTTTCCAACTTCCCAGCGCGGTTCTTCAACAGCTATTAAGACAACAGGAGCGGGCGGGTGGGTGGGGAGCTATGCTTGCTTGGCTTTACTTATTCAACATTCAGCCTGGGCAATCTGGCTCGAGAAGAAAAGTATGAATGGGACGCATGCTCCTCCACTTCTGCCGAGCAGGGAGCAGCACCGCCAGACATCCTGCAACCACCCGGCTAGACTGTCCACACTACCCTAAGGCACCTGCCTAGAGTACCTTGGGGACTCGCTTGCCCTAGAGAGACAGTTTAAAAAAAAAAAAAAAAAAGTACGATATTGCACATTTCTAATTGAACATTAATAATCTTTTCAAACCACAGAATAAAGTCATATCAACCCAAACTGGGCATCTAAGAAATGCAGGGAGGGTCCAGTTTTGCAGCCGCTAAGAATTTGGGGACTGAACTTTGCTGGCAGTCAGTACCCAATTTTTCCACAGAACTATCCCTGTACAAACGCAAAAGAAAAACGTCAACACCAGCGCTTCCTCTGACAGCTCATTAGCTTTTCCCTGTGGCCAGCTGTTAGGTTTATAGGCAGCTCTGGGCTCCAAAACAACTACCCCCAAAAAATGCACTTAAGAAGTTTCATAATTACTTTCTGATTTGGGCCCTAAATCAATCCCAATACATCTGATGTGCTTTAAATAAAAACAACAACACGCCAGTTCTCCACCGCACACCACACAAAATCTTTCTGCAGCCGTCAGGCACTCTGAACCCAACTCTCCAGCCACAGGCAGTGTGGATTTCAAGGGCCTGCTCCGCAGAAAGGAAAATAACAACACATCAGGCTAGGACCAGACAGGCGACCCGGGACCCGCCGAGCTCCCCTGCTGGGGCTGTGCAGGCTGCCAGGCAACCAACCCGGCAGGGCTCGCTGTCACTCGGCAGATGCCAGACCCTGCGGCCACTACGTAGCCCCGGGCCGGGGTCTGCATTTCACGCTGTCACTCCCGGGCGCGCCGGGGCGCCCCTGCTTTGCCCCTGGGCTCCTTTCTGAAGCCCGGGAGTCCTCCCGCCGGGACGGGGGTGGGGATCCGTGGAGGAGGACGCAGAGCCGGGTCTGCGTCGGGAGGCGGGACGGGAGACCAGGACCGGGGCGACCCGGGTGGTGCACAAAGCGAGCTCGCGACCGCGGCCCGCGGGCCAGACCTGATCCCGCGGCGTGCGGGGTCTGCAGACGCCGACCCCGCTCCCCACCAGGAAGCGGGCCCAGGCGCAGCGGGCGCCGTAACAAGTGTCGCGCGGGGCCGGAGGCGCGGGGCGCACTCACCACTCGGCCCGAAAAGCGCTCGGTGGCCCGCTTGACTTTGCCGTAGGTGCCCTTGCCCAGCGTCTCCTGCAGCTCGTAGCGGTGCTTCAGATTGTGCTTGTGGTGGTGCCGCTTCACGCCCTGCGGCTTCCGGGGCTCGGCAGGCGCTGCGGGAGCGTCGGCCCCCGCCCCCGGCCCCGTCCCGGCCCCCGTCCCGGTCCCCGTCCCAGTCCCCGTCCCCGCGGTGGTGCCGTCCATGTCCGCGGAGCCCGCGGCGGGCGCGGGCGGCGGCGCGGTCACCGGCGGCGGCGCGCGCGGAGCATCGGGAGCCTCGGGCGCCGCGCGCGGTCTGCGCCCCGCCGGAGCCGGGGCCGGGGCCGAGCGCGAAGCCAGGGCGGCCCGGGGGAGGGGCGAGCCCGGCGGGGCGGGGCCGGGGAGCCAGCGCGATCGGCCCACCGCGACCGAGCGCGCAGACGCGGCGGGGCGGGGACGGGGGCGGGGATCAGGATGGGGTGGTCCGGGGCTCCGGGGAGCGGGGTGGTGGGTGGGGGCGGGGGCGGGGGTCGGGCTTAGCCTCCCCATCCGGCCGCGGAGCTGGGAGGTTGGGTGCCTGCCCCACTGGGTTGTGTCCAGAACGCCCAGCCCGGTCGGCTCGGCTCCTCCGTGCGCCCCAGATGCGCAGTGCGGCGCGGGGCCTGGGAGGAGCGGACGTGGCGACCCAGCCTGCGAAGCCGTAGGCCGCCTCGGCTCGGCGTCAGTGCCTGCCAAGGGAAGGCAACGCGGGTCGCGGTGCCCAGAGTCCTCCCTCCGCCCCGGAACCCGGGGAGAGGGCGCTAGGGGAGCGGAGCTGGGGCGCATGGCCGCCAAGGCCGCTATCCGAGAAGACAAAGGGACGCGGCGTGGGCTGAGCCCAGGCCCCCACCTGGGCCCGGCGCGAGCCCGCCTTCACCGAAGAGGGAGCCCGGAAAAACAAAGGGAAAAGGACGCGCGGAGTATTGTTTCTTTTGTTCCCCTGAAGGTTGAACCCAGGGCTTCTGCCCTGAGCTACGTTCCCATCCTTTCTGTGCTTGCCCTCTTTCCTTCTTTCGAGAAGGACCTTGCTAGGTGTCTGGCGTGCTGTATGCACCCACGGTCGAAAATCGCGTGCCCAGCACTCGCGCAAGCCGGCACCACGCGCTGCAGCCTGGCCTCCGGCTCTTGGCAGTGCCTGGCAGAAGCCTCTCGGCCCTTGCTGCCTCCCTGGGCGCATTCCCAGGAGATGAGCTCGGAGGCTGCGCTGGTGAGCGTCCGTCCGGCGCCCGCCCTGATGGGATCCTCCTGCCCCTTCCGGAGGCCAGGCTGAGGTCCTAGTTTGCAGACGCTGTGGTCCAGGATCACAGTCCGTAAGCGGAGCCCTGGTCCCCAGAGAACCGACTGGGTGACCCCATCAGATGACACAACCCTCAAACCTTCAGATTCCTCTTCAAATGGAAGTGCACAGGGCTTTTGCAGGGACACAGTGTCGCTGGAGCTGGGCACCAGGTGTCTCCTGGTCCCTTTCCACCCAAGGATTACTCAGCACTTAAACCCGAGCTGTCCAAGGCCCTGCTGGCTGTCCCCTAGGGCCAGGCTCCCTCTCCGCCCCTCGGCAGGGGCAGGGGCAGGGGCAGGGGCAGGGGCAGGGACACACAGTCACACCCAGGCCACGGGTTGCTTTCCAGCTTGTGGGCAAGGCGTGGTGCTGCCCACAGAACAGTTCCTCTTAAGCCTCGGGCAGTGGCACACACCTCTGAGAGTTCTACAGTGGCCATGGTGACAACATGCGTGGCATCAGAAATGGTGACAGCATGTTGGAACGGTTGATGCGAGACCCTCAGCCCACCACAGTTACTAGTATTGTACTTAGTTTTCTTCCATGGCTCCTACTAGAACTCAGGACAATGACAAGCAGGTCATCAGGCTATATATGGTCAGACTCGGATTCCTGGTGCTAGATTCAGATGTTTCCACGTCTGTAACTCGAAGCTGACAAGCACGCTGCCCTCTGTCTTGTGTATCATCACATGTCCTTTACGCCACATGCTGTTCAGAGGGCACTCTTGCTTTCTCGAGAAATCTTTGTTCAACAACCGTTAACACCAGTCATCGTTGACCTCATCTGTAACATACAGTGGCACCTCAGTTGTCGAGGAGCTCCAAACGCAAACCTTCTGCTACTTGAACGGTGTAGTCGAACTGAAAACCCGGCCTGAGAACCCCTGGATGAGCTGAAGGTGATTCACGCACCGTGTCTCACTGTGGGCACGAAGGCCACCGCTGTCGTCCACATGCCGCTCTCGCCTAGACCACATACAGTGCTTGCCTTACTGCGTTCAAACATTCACCTCTGGGCTTTTTGAATTAAAGTTTCACTTCATTTGCATAAAATAACATAGTTGTGGTTCCAAAGAAAGTTAGTGAAACTAGCAGTGAAGCGAAGAGAAGAACGGTGAGAACCAGGGTAGAGTTAAAGAAATCATTGCAAAATTTGTTAATAAGGGTGACTCTGGACCTCAGAGCCAGTTATTTGCTATTCCATCATTTCTTATAGAAGAAGTATGTTCCATGCTTGAGCTTGTGGGTGTTTGAACACAAATTTGGAACAACTGAGTTCAACAGCCAAGATATCACTATATATCGCATATGTACCGCCTCTAATCGGCACAGAGCTGCGAGGGGGATGTCAGGGTTCCTGCTTCATTGGTAAGAAAACTGAGCCTCAGAAAGGCCAAGCTGCCCATGCAAAAAGAAATAATTCTTGTGTATTTGGACAAGTGACTCTGAGCCTAAAAAGCTATGCTGCGACCTCCCCTCCAAGCTGCCTGACCCCACCGCTCAAGTCAGCTCATGCCTGGGCCTCAGCGAACCCTCTCACTCCTTGTGACACTGAGGTGAGGTCTAGAAAGTGACCTGCAACTGTGACACTTGTGCCACAAGGAGGCTGTCTAGCGGAAAATGTGTGCAGCATGCGCCTGTTCCACCCTACATGGAGGAGGCCCCCAGGTGTCCTCACGCTTCTGTCCAAAGGGAGCTGGCAGGCACTGCCCCACTCGGCCCATGCCAAAGCCTCCCTAGGATCAACAGGGCCATGGGACAGTGGGTCAGAAGCACTGTAGCTCTGTTACTCGCAGCCTGGGTGGCTCAGACAGTAAACGGGCATCTCCAAGTAACCCCGCTGGAAATGGGACTCAAGTCCCCCGAGATGAGAAGGCCTTGGAAAAAAAAAAAAAAAAGAGGCCTCCCTGTCCCCCTCCTCAGTGGTACCACTCTGTGACCAGGATATTGCACTGGCCCCTAGGGGAGAGATAAACTGTGGTGTTAGACCCCTGAATGTCGATGGCTCACACAGCTAACGCTGCCCTAATGCACACTGTTCATGCTGAGTGCGTGTTGACATAAAATGCAAGGGGAAACTCAGCCAGGTGGTACGCACTCATAACCCCAGCTTTCTGGAGGCTGAGGCAGGAGCTTTACCCCAAGTTTGAGGCCATCCTGGGCTATATAAGTGAAAGCCAGATGATCAAACAGCTGTATTCAACAGTGTTCGTGGAACAGGAAGAAACAAGCTCACTGCTCTGTCCCCGTCACTACCACCTGCCTGGCCTCAGAGCTGAGGAAGGGCTGGGTCGGTACCAGCGAGGCTGCATCTCCCTGAAGCTGCCCACTGTGGCCGCTGGGTTGGAGAGACCTGAGGTATTTCACATGGAAGCAATAAAGACTCAGGTCTCCTCCCAAATCAGTGCAGGAGTCCACACATCCCCAACTAGATGGCCAGAGGACAGCGACCTAGAGCACAGACTCTGTTGTCAAAACCAGTCGGTCCCCGAGGCAATCTGGCTCCTCGCCTTTCCTACCTGTGGCTGGGGCCACTTTCTCTTCATTACCCCATTTTCTCATCATTAAAATGGGAGCCTTAACAACCTCACACCAAGAAGCTGTGGCTGAGGAGGGGTACAGGTTGGATCTTCAATAGCCTCAAAGATCTTGACCCTAGTGCAGTGCTCTGGGGACACAGTGGGGCCTTTGAGAGTTGGGCCTAGGGGAGGCCTGCTGGTCACTGGGTCACTAAAAGAGCCCCAGCTCCTCCCTTCCCCTCCAGTCCTGGCCAGGACATGGGCAGCTGTGCTCCGCCCTATACCCCACTATGATGCAGCCCAAAAAGCAATGCAGCCAATCCGTCATGAACTGAAATCTCCAAAGCCGGGAGCCGCGGAGACTTGCGCTCTGTACCGGCCCACGGTGCCATTACACTGCCAAAAGGCTGATGCCAGGATTGGGTAAGTTAGT
>PVKN010035281.1:0-11664 GCA_004027915.1 Capromys pilorides | reverse complement strand
TACAGCTCAGAACACTCTCAGATTCAATGGGGGGGGGGGGGGGGGGGGGGCGGGGAGGGCACTATGTCAAAAGACTGCACACAAATACCCCAGAACACTCAACAGGGCTAAAATACAGATGTACTAGGAGACAATATCAATGGGATATAGATTATCTCCTGAGACCAACACAAGACCAGACATTTTATTTGGCGACATGTGACCATGAAAATCTAAGAGCATTTTTATTTTATAGATTCTTTCTATTTATTTATTTAATGTTATTTACTATAAGGTCCACAGGGTCTCACTACACAGACTGAACTCATAGTGATTCTCCTGTTTTCAGCCTCACAAATGCTGGGATTACAGGCATGCATCCCACCACACCCAGTCCGCGTGTCCTGGGTGTGGGGCCCCAAAGCATAATGGGGATGGAATCCGGGTCCCTGAGTCTGCCTAAGCAGGTGGTTTAACCTGTTGAGTTATCTGGCCAGCCCATAAGAGCATTTTTAAAAAGATCCACTTCACAATAATTTCTCAGGTCACCTTTACTAAATGATCAACTTCCATCATCTTCATTTGTTGCTTTTACTATATAAGAAAGTGAGCCATTCTGTTAGATACGATTGTCTGCTCTCCTGGTATAAAAGCTTGGCTTCACAGAAACTGTCAGGTCTGTTTTATAGGATCATTTAAATTAATCATATGAAAAAAGGGAGGAATCTTCTTCCTGTATTATTACTTTCCTAGCAGGCACAGAGAAGGAAGGTAAGAAACAGCCTAAATCCTTTCTTAAATGTAATGAGGGCCGGGCATGGTGGCGCATGCCTGTAATCCCAGCACTTGGGAGGCTGAGGCAGAAGGACTGGTGTGAGTTTGAGACCAGTCTGGGCTACAAAAGTGAGCTCAAGGCCAGTCTGAACTTCACAGCAAGACCCTGTCTCAAAAAGAAAAAAAAAAAAAAAGTAATGAGAAGCATTAATAGTTCAGCAAAGCAATTAAAACTGATTAGCTTGCTTTTGACTTCTTATAGGTTTAAGATGCATTCTGAAAAAGGGAACACTAACATACAGATGAATGTTTCTTTTTTTCTCTGCCTAACACAAGGTATTCCTTTGGGGAACAAATTCTTAAAGGGCCTGCAGAAAATCATATAGACACTGATGCCAACATCAGGCCCAGTTTTGTGCTGAGAGCAAGCTGTAGTGGGTATCATCACCTGGTATATAGGCAGAGTGCTGGGGGCATGGGACTCACTCCTCCTCTGAACTATGAGAAGCATCCAGGCCTCTTCCACCAGTTAGAACATTCTAGGAATACATTAAACTCTGGAGGAAATGCCAGAGAAGATTTGTGTCTAGGATAGCAAAGTAGAGATGTATATTATACCAAATCACTGTGAGCACAGAATAGTCAAAAGCAGGACAGAACATTACAGAAAACGGGTCTTTCTTAGCATGATGGGGGGAAAAATGGAACCAGCTCACTCAAGACAGAGAGATGGCCTTCACAAGAACAGGAATTGAGACTCCTGTCCCATCCCCAAATTTATTCTGATTATAAGAAAGGTACATACGGCTTCTGACTGAGAAGAATACAGTAGGTTTTTGAAAGCCTTGTTGCCTGCCCGAAGGAGCGACCAAACAGAACAGGTCCGTTCCTGAGTATGCTTTTCTCCTCTTTCCTTGGCGTTGTTGCACAGGAATGTTCCAAAGAGGCAGGAATAGGTATGCTGCACCAGTTTCACCTAGGGGAGTCCAATGAAGCAAAACCATGTAGCAGGGAACAAATTCTCTAGCAGAAGCCAGCCCAGCTCAGCCACTTATCCCTGATATCCCTGAGAGAACTTCAGCTCACTCTGCAGGACTGGGGAGCAAAAGAAGACATGCAATACCTTCCTCCTGGGTCTGACCACCAGCACTCATCAGCCTAAGGGCACCTTGTGTACCCCATTCCTCTCAGCTACCCTGTTAAGCAGACTGAGCTTCTGAAGTAATAGTTATCTTCATTAGTGACAGGATATAAACTGGTTACAAAGCAGGTCATTGTATAGCTCAAGTCTCAGCTTAAAGCACACTTATAAAACTAGTTATTCTTCTTTTGGGGATCAAACTGAGGACCTTGTACCTGCCAGACAGGTGTGTGAGCCACTATGCAATCTCCCTGGTCCTTGAAACTACTTATTCTTTCAGCAAATCATTATTATTTGACATGCCCTAGGCATGAGTACAGTTGCTGGATATGCAGCAACAATCAGCAAGCTTTTCTGCCCTGGTAAGAGCCTGCTCTAATTGTGAGGGAGAAGTGACAAGTGCTATGGAAAAACAGGCTGGGTAAGAGGGACAGTGCAGGTTCTGGGCAGTGGGAAGGCCTTGCTGGTTGAGACCACAAGGAAGTAAAAGAGTACATCACATGGGTATCTGAGGGGAAATGTTCTAGGCAGAGAAAACTATAAGCACTATGGCTTTGAAATGAGTGTATGCTTATGATTTCAGGCCAGTGTCACTAAAACAGATTGCACAACAGGGAGCAAGCAGGTTAGTAGTATACAATTTGAGTCAGAGCTAAAAGCATACTCATAGGAAACAGAAAGGACAAGGAAGTAGCCCTGTAGGCCATTTTAAGGACTTTGAGCTTTATTCTACGTGAAAAGCAGTCACTAGAGGTTTCTGAGCAAGGGAATAATGTGGTATGTTTCATGGTTTTCAAAGATCCCTCTGTGTTAACACTCTAGAATTAGGAAAGAAGATAATGGTACTGTGGATGTGTGGAACATCAGTAAAGGTAGCAAAATGTTTTAGATGCATTTTAAAGCAGAGCTATAGACTTTACAGACTAAATATAATCAAAAAGAGTTGACGATGACATAAAGGTTTGGACCTAAATGAATGGAATGATGGCATTGCCAATGGTGAAATAGAAGATTCTTTTGAAAATCAAGTTCCTAGGGTAAGGAAATGTAGGAATCAAGAATTAAGTTTTAAATGTGTTCAGTTTGAAATGCCACTAAGACATCCAAGAAGAGAACAAGTTTGCAGCTCACCATCTGAGGGCTTGCCTGCTATGCACCAGGTCCTAGGTTCAATCCTAGCATAACAGGCGGACAGACAGACAATAAAGATAATAAAGACAGATAAAAAGACAATCAAATTGAGATATTATGTATTCACAGATAATGTGAGGCTGGAGTTGAGTGGGCAAATCTACGGTAAAGGTATATATATCAGATTCTTCAGGATATTGATGGCAAATAAAGCACTAGATTGGGTGAAATCTTTAGGGAGGGGGTCTGATAGAGAAGCTGTCTTTAAGCTGTATCCAGGCCATTTCTATATTTAGAATTGAGAAAACCAAGAAGAATTAGCAAAGGAGACAAAGGATTAGCGAAGGAGCTAAAAGAACTAAGAATGATGAATGCCAGAATCAACTGAAGAAAGCATTTCAAGACAGGAGTTCAACTGTCAAAATGATAATGATGGATTAGAGATGAAAACTGCACTGATCACTGGATTAACAACATGAGAATCTCTGGTCACTTTAACAAGAGCAGCTTTGGTAAAACTGGCATGGAAATGCTTAACCTAAGTGTGTCTAAGAGGGAATGAGAAGAGAGGACTTTGAAATATCAGATGTAGAAGACTCAAGGAGCTCTTTTATAAAGGAAATCAGAGAAATGGGGTGACACCTATAGAAAACACAGTATATAAAAAAGGTTCTGGAACAAACTGGGACTCTGTGCTATGTTTATATGCTAATCACTGTGACCTGGCAGGGTAGCATGCTGATGCAGATGGCAGAGGGGAGAAACGCTGGATCCAGGCAGCAGAGTAGATAAGAAAGGGCAAAGACAGTGCATTTTCTACTGAAGGGGAGGGGACAGAGTGTGTAGGAGAGACATAGGAAATTTGGTAAATGGACTGGCAGGATGGAACATTCTGATTGCCTTATTTCTAACCATTATTTAAGATTTCTATCCCTCTTAAAAGGTAAGTTAAAAAAAAAAAAAAACTCAAGATCTGCAAAAGGCAAACCTAGTACTAATGGATTCACTAAACAAATGCTTCTTTCTATTACTGTTTTTGATTAAAATGGGAGAAAACAATCACTCCTCTAATATATTCTAAAAAGGCTGAACAGTTTCACGTGAAAATTAGCTCATAAACATTTGTATTGACATCCTCTCAAAACTAGGTGGTTACCAAAATGTAGAATTCACAAGCTCAAACTCACAAGGAATGCTTCATTGAACTCAAAAGAGCAAGGAAATTGCCTCTGAAGCTGATGAACGCAGTCAAGCCACTGCAGAAACACTGGGCAACGCTCATTTAGATCGTCTGAGTTCTCCCCATGACCACACCGGTCAGCAAACTTATGACCAAAATCCAGCCACTCCATCTCCACAAGGACCTGGAAACCCTGCAGGGAAGCACCCAGGAGAGACCATTTGTACTGGACCATCCAAAACTGTAACACTCCTGAGCCTGGAGCAACCTATAGCTACCCCCCCGCCCTTACTAGCTGCCCAGTTACGTGCATCTAGCCCAGACTCACAGCTGAAAGTTCTCTTCCTGATAAGATACACACTTAGTGAAATTCCCAATTCCCTGAACTGTTCTGTATTCATGGAAGACTAACTGTTCATCTATTTAAGTCTTTTTTTTTTTTGCCTCTTTCATTCACTATATAAGAACTACAAGCTTTCCCCCTCTCTTTTATTTTTAATTTTTACCTTTGGTATTACATTTGCAACTCCTCCTTTGTAAAAACCTTCCCATCCCAGATTTTACAAATGTTCACATACATTTTAAGTGTTTTATCTTTTTTCACATCTTTAAATTGTTAACCCAATAAGTGATTACTACAGAGCAGGGATGCTTCTTCACACAACATTCCGATAATATCTATACTCATTGCGCTAAGAATGCAAACATCATTTTCTAGAAGTCCCATTTTCCTGGGGTAGACAAAAGTTTTTCAAATGGTTAGGCTCCAAAAGAAGATGTCTATTTTCAATGCTGTGTTATCTACAATCTATACCATTTTAAGAGGCTTATGAGAACTGAAGTGAGCACCACTACAGTGTACCTCAAGGTAAAAGAATGATTAGGAACAAAGCAATTTTATCTTCTTTAGACCTAATCATCATGCCCAATACTGACCACAAAGCCCTGAGAGAAGTTTCTCCCACTCATCCCATTCTTTAGATGCACTCACCTCTATGGTTCGGTAATAAGGGTCTAGTAGGAGCTTGGCCAGTGCCACAATCTGTGGGGTGCGGTCCCAGCCATCTGAACAATGTACTAACACTGGGCGCTGATCACGATTCACAGCATGCACCACCAGAAGTGCCGATTTCAAAAGCACAGACAGATGATGGAGCCATTTTGTACTCTCAAGAGCTGAAAGCCAACTATAAAAACAAAAATGGATAAGGAAATCCTAGAGGAATTTTTTATGATTTGCTACATTATGTTCAACAGCTGTCAAATTAAAAAGCAATTCTCCAAAATTTTTCTCTCCACAAATAATGCTACCAAAATATCAGAAAATCTCCATTTATAAAGCACAGACAAAGCTGGACATGGTGGTATATCCTGCGGCTGAGGCACGAGGAGGATCACTGCAAGTTTGAAATCAGTTTGAGACCCTGTCTAAAAAAAAAAACCTTTTATAAAAGAAACAATAGGACACCTTTGGTTCTAACATCTTACTGGATAATATCCTAGGGAAGATTAATATTTAATATTTTTCAGTCCAAAGTAGGTAGGTATGCACCGAACAAGGAAAGTAGCCTTTTCAGGAATCTTCTGGGAGCCCCGTCTAAGATACAAAATAAGATATTCAAAGGTCTTAAATATGTACTGACTGGGCTGAGGTGATAGCTCAGCAGTCTAAGCACCTTCCTTGGCAAGTGCAAGGGCTGGGATTCAAATGCCAGTTCTGCATGCCATGCTGACCCCACACCGTGCTATGCTGGTCCCATACCATGCTGTGCCAGCCACTGAAACTGGGCATGGTAGTACATGCTTGTAATCCCAGTGCTAAGGAGGCAGAGATGGTAGGATCATTGAGAGTCCAAGCTGCATAGCCAGACTTTGTGCCAAATAAATAAATAAATTAATTAATTAATTTTAAAAAATTTTGAGAAATGTACTGACTAAAATGGATGGCTCCAACAAAATGAATTAGACTCAAGCAAGTTAATATAGTGTAATATAGTGATAGGCACACAGTAATGCTGCAGCACAGCCCAGCCTGGATTTAGCAATCTAGAGAACTTCTCTTTCAGAAGGCTTTTGAATATTCGATAACAAGAACTACTGCTTGGAAGTAATCACAAGCTGACATACTTGGTTTCTTATCAACTGTGTTGCCCTTTTGCTTCTTGGGTTCCTCCTTGCCTGTTTCCCAAAAACGAGTTGTCGTTTTTTGCCCCAAATGCAGTCAGGTGTGTACTTAGGATCTCAGCCAAATACGTAGTTAGAACCCTCAAACAGTGATTTAAACGAAAAGAACTAATAGTTCTCTCAGGATTTCTGAGGCTTTTCTAAGACTGTGCTTACTGGACAAGGTCATCAAGCTACTACGCCTTGAGCAAATGACTGAATTTTTGGAAGTATAAGGGAGAGTATTTTCCTAGCCAGGCAAGCAGACAACAGGATACGGTGATTAATTACTGGTTTTATAAAGATTAGTCTAGGATACCACCCAGACTGTGACTCCTTAGGAGGCTTGACACTAGGTTTCTCCCCTGTACCTTCCAGCTTGTGCCTACTACCCAAGAAGGAACTACACTGTTCAGTGAATTTGAAACCTTTCACGTAAAAGAGTTCCTATCCCCTGATAGGTATCTAAGAAACTTGTTTTTCTGATGGATAAATTGTTTATTCTCATTCTTCACATAGTCTTGAAAGAAATGGAAAAATAAGGCTTAAGAGCAAAAATTATTTCTTAGTTCCTCTTCCATATACAAGGTAGAAACAGTTAACAAGAGAACCATTGGATCAGTCTGTTGAACTTGACTGAAATACCAGTAAGTGTCATGCCTGAGAGAGAAGTCTGCCAACTGAAAGATGCTGGGAGACTGCACTGCACAACCTTAAGGTTCTTTCAAGATGGAACAGCAGCATACCACCTCCCTAGCCCTTTACAGCTCTGAATAGACAGGAAAGGGAGTACTTATACTCCCTGCAGCTGGAGCCATCCCATCTCTGCTACAGTTTCTTTTTATATACAAGGTAGGCTTCAATATCGCATTATTCTCTGCTGCAAATACAAAGCATTCCTTTCTTCTTCCTCATCCTCTTCTTCTTCTTAATGGCTGGCTCAGCCTGCCCTGGGGGTGGGGCTGGCACAGCATGTGGTGCCAGGGATGGAACCGCGGTCCCTGCAGTTGCCTAAGCTTTTCTAAGCAGGTGCTTTAGACCACTGAACCATCTCGCCAGCCACCTTCTTTAATAAAATCCCCCAGACATTCATTTAGACCTGGTGAGGTCTGAGTAACATACTTTTTGACTCTTGAACTTAAAAAAATAGCTTTTATTTTTAAAGTTTATTATATAAATATAATAATAATTTATTTACTGAGATGAAGTTGCACTATGCAGAACAGGCTGGCCTCAAACTCACAGCAATCCTCCTTCCTTAACCTCCTAAGTGCTGGGATAGTAAGGCACAAGCTACTACATCTGGGATAAAATAGCTGTTAAACAAATTTTGGTATACGAAAGTATATATCAGAGATCATGTAGTGCTGATTTCTTTTATTTTACAAACAGAAAAATTGAGACCCACAGTCATTAAGCCATCTGACCAAGGTTACACAGACTCTTGGCAGGTTTCCTGGGCTCTATACTAGGGTCTTTCTATGCTCCATTTTAAGAAAGAGGGTGCTGTTCACTGGGCCCTGGAATTGCATACTAGATGCAAATAGCTACTCCAAAAGGAAAGTAGTAAACTCATTTCTTGGTCAGGCTGTCTTCCAAAGGACATTGCTTCACCTCAGGTCCGATTGCAACTATGATGAATTTTATCGTTTGTAGCCAAGAGGTGGTACAAGTGGTTCAGGCAGCATTTGATTTAATAAATTCAATAAAGAAATGCAGGGCCAGGGAAATAGCTCAGTAGAATGAGCATCTGCCTGGCAAGCACAGGGTCCTGAGTTCAGCCCCCCCACCCACCATAAAATAAACAAGTAAATAAATAAAATAAAGGAATGCAGAAAAACTTGATATGATTATGATTATCGGCTGTATAGAACCCAAGGAAATAAAGCTTTAGCACAAACACCAGGAAAAAAAATTCTGTCTTCTCTGGCACTATCTCATACTTTCTGAAACAGTAAAACGGGCTTATAAATATTTATCTGTCTATCTCTGTTTTACAAAGCATCCTAATTGCTCCTAATTTATCTTGTACCCAAACAATATCTGTGCAGGGGGTATTACTTTACTTTCCTTTCTTCAAATGCCAGCCATTCATTTTCAATAAGCAATGAAAACCATGATAATGATCTTGGTAAATAAGAGAGGCTAATTTAGAAATCAGAATTAGACATAAAAAGAACTGGCCTAATGAGACAAACAATCTTTTTAGAACACGATGAGTAAATCATGACTTCACAGTAAACACCCCAGAGTTCATAGCAAGCATCACTACAGGACTTTAGATACCAAAGAACTAAATTCCTTTGGGCTGAAAACAATGTGGTAGAGAATGAAGAGGTCTCAACAGCAACCAAAAAAAAAAAAAAAAAAAAAAAAAAAAAAAAAAAAAAAATGTTTCTGTTTTCAAAAGTCGTGATATTTGTTCTGGGCTGCAAATTTTAAAATGTTTCAGCCGGGGAGATAGCTCAGTGGCAGAAGTGCCTGCCTGGCAAGTGCAAGGTCCTGAGTTTGATCCCTGGTACCAGAAAAAAAGAAAAAAAAAAAAAATGTTTCAGAGGGCTGGGTTGTTCTCCTAGCTCCTGATTCAGGAAGATGAACTGCAGAAACTGCAAGTATAACTGAAGGTCACCAAGAAACAGAAGAAAGACACCTTCAAACTCATTCTTTAAAAAAGAGCAATGCAAAATTAAAGCCAAGGCCAAGTTCTTACTTTCCCGGATCAGGCATTTGTGTACACAGCAACCGCAGAGACTGAAAACTCCTCCGAATAGAATGAATGTTTGCCATCCCCATAAACACAACTTCACAGTTTGGGTAATACTCTGGAGAAAATAACAATAAAGAGAATGCAAACATGTTGAATTTAAAGCCCACGCGGCCAAATTTAAAAGCAGCAAACTGGCTATAAAGCAAATCCATTGCAGTTGCTGACTAATGAAACTGCAATGTTGTGATGGTTGACTATTATCCCAGTGCTTTATTCTAAAAGGAAAACAGTCCTTGAATTTTAGCCATCTTTGTGAAAGGAGTGGAAAAGGAAGGTTAGATTTCTAAAGCAGATACTCACTCAAAATAAAAGCTTTTATTTTTAAAAAGAAAGACTTGTAAACTTCCATTTCACTCCAGGTTTACCTCCTGGGCCTCATCTAACTTGTGGTTCTAGAATAGCTTTGTAACAAATTTGGAAGAGCAATATCATCAGGTGTTCAAACTTCACCTTGGTACAGCTGCTTTCAATTTCTATCTTAGATAACATCTGAATAAAGAACTGTGTGCCTCTATGTGCACCATCAGCACACATTGTCATGGAAGGGGTCCTGCATCATTCGAACAACAGGGGCATGTTACTGGAATTCTGTGTTTACTGCTTTGATTTTCACACCAGGCTTTCTAAGGAGAAACTGTGAGGAATTTTCTTGAAAACCAAGGATGAGTATACCCACTGTCCAAGACAACAAAAAGCTTTCAGAAGGCTGAGAAATTGAACCACTAAAGCAGTATCATGGAAGAAGATCTGCTCTATCATCTTAAAGGCAGACAGAAGAAAGATTTTCCTTCACTGTACCTCCGTCTCCATTTCTGCTTGAACACATGCTATTAAGAATTCTGGCTCTCTCAATACAGGTACATGAACTGTCATTCATTTCAAATTGAGGACTAAGTACAGGCTGAACATAGGCCAGACTCACAAGGACAGAATATTGGAGGATAAAATACCAAACATCTCACCTGGGCATTCGCAGCCTCCTCCTTTTGCTCGGTTTGCTACAGCTGCTGCATAGGAGCGTGCATCTAAGATCAAAAGCTTCTGTGGTTGGACAGATAAACTCTCTGCTCCTGAAGCATTAGACAGAGATGAATCTAGGGACATCAGAAGAGAAATAAAAGCTAACTGAGCCTGTGTCTCCAAGAATTGTGAAAATTAGAAGTAGAGGGTCATTATAGTACTTATAAAAAAAAAAAAAAAAAACAAGATAGACACAAGTAGAAACTGCTAGCCAGATCATTAATATGCCAGACTTCTATTTACTCTTTTGCGTCATTAAAAGTTGATGAGATCTTCCAAAACCAGTTCCTGTCACACACATGAAAAACTATACAGCTCAAAGTCCCACACATCATTCCTATGTTTGTAATCTTTTCATCAGGTATGTTACTTCCTTCCAGGGACTGTAGACAATTTAAGTCCCCACAAAATATGTACTGTACTCTTGTCACATTGGTGATAAAGAAAAACATTCTAGGCTGTTAAAGTTTGAAATAAAGGATCTTCTAGTTCTTTGCCAAGAGCCATTGTCTCCTCAAACCCATCGAATTCTCTCTCTTCTATAAAGTTACTTATTTTCTAAAGAAAAGGTCATTTCAAGAAAAGGTCCTCAGATGTTAGAAAGCCTGATGCCATGCATCCAGGGAGCACCTTACCAAACTCCGCATCAGAAAGGTCTCCTCGACTGGGAACATCTCGAGAACTGTTCCTAGTTGACAGCTTGCTGCCATTCGATCGGGAGTCAGAAGCACATGCTTTGGCTACTGACTGTACCAAGTGTTCATCATCTGCATTGCGCCAGCCCCACCAGCTGACCTCTGGCTGTCCACAGCGGGCAATAACAGCTCCATTGTTTTGGTGTCTGCGTGAGGTACAAATGAGAATAGTGCATCATTCAAAGGGCTTCAAATTCAGATATTCTGTACTCACATGAAAAGCACCTAATAAAAAAGCCTGGCTCCAAAACACTGAGTTAGAAGTTCTCTCAGCATTAAAGGCAATAGTCTCATATACCAAAAGTAACAATAAACATTTAGAAACATCTTTCTCAATTATTATACTATCACAGAGGTCTCTAGAAAGTTCTCAACAAGATAAGTGCATACTCTTACAGAAAGTTAATATTTATAATTTAAATATTTAAATAGTATAGGGTTAATTTTTTTTAAAAAAGCTACAAATACCACACTAATCTCACTACCCAATAATGAAAAACTAATTCTCAGTTTTCTGACACAGAACCTAAATAACCTGACATAAAAGATGCTGAAGCAGAGAAAAATGTGTTGGTCCACTGACTTAAAAATCCACTGCAACAATGGCATCTCTTGGCTGGTTTGGGGACTCTTTTCACAGATCCCACTGTTGGGACTGAAATTTATTTACTTGCTACACAGTGGATTGCTTTACAAAATCTCCTGTGATTTCATAAGTCACAAATTGCTCTTATTATAGTTAGACAGCTCAAAGAGCTGTCTTTCCTCAAGCTCTCAGAAGGAAAGAAATAGCAATCTCAGTAGGCCATATTCT
>PVKN010035280.1:0-11675 GCA_004027915.1 Capromys pilorides | reverse complement strand
AGAATTGAGCTTCAGGTTTTAGCCAAAGCAGTTAGGCAAGAAACATAAATAAAAGGCATCCAGATCAAAAAGGAAGAAGTAAAATTATCTCCAGCCACAAGTAACATGATCTATTATACAGAAAGTCCTAAAAATTTACATAAACACACAACTATCACAACTGATAAATTAAACATGGTTGTATGATACAAAACTGTCACACATGTAAACTATACTTCTATATACTGGCAAGGAACCGTCCAAAAATAAAATCTAAAATAATGTTTATTTTTCATGTTTCTAAATAAATTTAATAAGAGATGTGTAAGGCTTATCACCAAAAGTTTAAAACTGTTAATGAAAGAAATTAAAAAGGTAAATATGAAATGTTTCATGTTCATAGACTGGAATATTTATTTATTTATATATTTATTAAATGTATTCGGTATAGGGTCTCACTACCCAGCTCAGACTCATAGAGATCCTCCTGTCTCAGCCTCCCCAGTGCTGGGATTACAGGCATGTGTCACCATGTCCATTTTTGGTGGCCAGCTCAGCGCACCGAGGGGCAGGGTTGGTGGGGCATGTGGTGCCGGGGATTGAACCCTGGTACTGCACTTGCAGTCCATTGAGCTATCCCACCAGTCCTTGAAACATTTAACATTGTTAAGTACTTCTCATATAATACTTTCCATACTGACTTAGGGAAATCTTAGCTGACGATTTTCCCCCAGAAATTGATAAGCCGATCCTAAAATTTATACGGAAATGCAAGACACTCAGAATAAGCAAAAGAGTGTTGGAAAAGAAGACCAAACCTAAAAGACCTATGCTTCTCAATTCTAAAACTTACTTTAGAAATCAAGAAAGCATAGAACTAGCATAACAGATACCTCGGTGAAATTAAGTATAATTAAGAGTTCAGAAACAAACTCTGGCATTATGGTGCCAGAATAATTCAATAAAGAAAAAAATTTTTTCAATAAGTGGTTTGAAGACAACTAGCATCACATATACATAAGTAAATTTGGGCCCTTAACTCATAGCATATAAACATTAACTCAAACTAGAAAAAACTCATTAAGTTAAAGGATTGAGTTATAAAAGTCTTGGAAAAAACATCTTAAGCATAAACTTTCATGACCTTGGGTTAAGCAAGTTTTCTTAGATAAAACAGCAAAGCCACAACCACCTAAAGGAAAATAAGCAAGACCTAATCAAAATCTTTAGATCAAATGAAAATCAAAAAAGTCCAAAGATAACTCAGAGCAGAAAGATTTGCAAGTCATTAATTTTAATAAGATTCTACTACTGACAATACATAAAGAAATACTACAACACAACAGAACTCTTACGTTTTGTAAAAGGGACGAAGACTTGAACAGGCCTTGCTCCAGAGAAAGCACCGTATGATCAATAAGCTCAGGAAGAGATGCTCAGCATCTTTAGCCACCAGAGAAACACAAAGCAAAGCCTTCACCAAAAAACTATAACTATACAGTGGAGCCCTCCTCCTGCCCCTCTCTAGCACAGGAGCTTCTTTCCCCCAATAAATATATTCCGCTCTTTAAAAAAAAACTATAACAATAATAAAAAATAGATAACAATAAATGTCAGTTTGGACACAGAGAAATCAAACTACATTACTGATAGGAATTTAAACAGTATAGTAGGGAGGCCTGCGGCTTAGCTCAGTTGTTTAAGTGCCTGCTCGGACAAATGCCATCAGAAGCAGGGGACCAAGGTTCAATCCCCAGCTCCACATGCCTTACCCAACCTTGCCCTTAAGGTGGTCTGAGCCAGCCAAAAAAATAAAATAAAATAAACTTAGTATAGTACCTAGAAAATTTGGGAATGCCTCAGAAAATTAAACGTAGTCACCATATGAACTAGTAATTCTACTTCTAGGTATAGACCCAAGTTAATCCAAAACAATGTCTATCCAATAATCTGTACACAAATGTTTGTGGTAGCATTGTTTGGAAATCAAAAAAGTAGAAAGAACACAAATCTTTAGCTTTTGGTGTGTGGATACACAATATGTAGTACCTATACCAATGCAGTGGAGTATTTATTATTCAGAACGAAAAAGAACGGAGTGACAAGGCATGCTGCAACAGAGATGAACCTTGAAGAGACGGTGTTACATAAGAGAAGCCAGTGGCAAAGGCCACATGTCGTATGATTTCATTTATATGAGACATCCAGTATAGGCAAAGGCACAGAAAGGAGATCAACAACAGCAGGTAGGGGCTGGGGAGATAGCTCTGTGCCAGGCACAAGTGCCTGCCTGGCAAGTGCAAGGTCATGAGTTTGATCCCTGGTCCCGCAAAAAAATAAAAATAAAAATAAAAAATAAAGTAACCCAGGTACTGGGGAGATAAGGTCCAAGCAGCGCCTGTTAATGAGCATGACATTTCTTTGGGTGCTGATGACAATATTTTAGAACAGTAAATTTCTTAAGTTGACTAAGTCACTCAGCTTTATACTTTAGAGAACAGATCTTATGGCATGTACATAATATCTCAGTAAAATTGTTATTATTTTAAAAACAAGTAAATTCAACCCACTCACTTCGCAATGTTTGTTCAAAAGAATTTCAGACCAAAAGAGCTTAATAATAATTTATTTTATTTATTTATTTATCTTTTGTCTTTTTGAGACAGGGTCTCGCTATGCCGAGCTTACTAATAATTAAAAGAATTCTTGCAAATATTAGCAAATAATACAAATTGAGCTTTCTAAAAGCAACCAGTATGCATACTCTATTTGAGCTTTTCAAAATAAGTTGCATTTAAAATTTTAATAATACCAATGATTTCTAGAAAACAGAAAAATTTAATACTAGAAATGACTTCACTGCCTAATGAGCCATGTCTGCCTTTATCCAAAATCTCATTAATTTACCTTTCAAATCTTAACTATTTGCTAGAGAGATAGCTCAGTGGCTTAAGTGCCTGTCAAGCAAACACATGGTCCTGAGTTCTAGCCCGAGTACCAAAAAAAAAAAAAAAATCTGAATAATTTATACCTTCACTTATAATCTCTTCACATGTCAACCGAATAAACCCTTTGTGTACCTTGAAAGTACTTCATGCTTTCTTTAACGTGTTCATTCTATTTGGAACGCCGTTCTCCCTCACAGAAGCATGTAAGTTCTACCTACCTTCTACTGTTAGAAAAGCCATCCCCTTTATGAAGCCTTTCTAGATTTTCCCTCAGTTAGGAACACAGTGGAACTTCAGTACATATCGCTTTGTATTTTTATATGTCTTAAGATATTTCTTAGCAATGCTTTCCTCAATTATACAAACTCTGTTTTTCTCTTACTAAACAATGAGTCTCATAATTATAATCTGTATGAAAATTCCAACATATGCCAGGATCATCAATCCTAATCCTCACAACAGCCCTGGAAGGTAGACATTGCTACTCTCTTCTTCAAGATAAAGAGAATAAGACTTGAAGAGGTTCAATTGTTTGGTCAAAGTCTACCAAGAAGTGGAGAGTTTGACACTGCTCTATCTTTGATAGTATCTTTGATTCCCAATCATTGCTTTCTATAGGGCCAGGTACGTAATGGGTTTTCAAAGATGGTTCACTGAACAACTAATCAGAATAAACCAAAAATCCACTTATTTGGAACAAAGACTTTAGAGTCACACTTAATTGGTTCAAATTTCAACTTCCTTATTTATAAATTGAGCTGATGCAAAGTACTGAAGCTCAATTCCAGTACCTTCCTTTGTAAAGCAGAGGTGACTGGGTTCATATGAGGATTGAGTGAGGCAGGAAATATTACTATTCTTAGCAAACAACAAAAGCTCAATAAATGTAGATGTTCTTTCTCCTATTCTTTGTCCTATGTGTCTTGTCCTCTACTTACAGTGGCTCACTGAAAAGAACTTGTTCTTTGAGTTCAGTAAATTTGTTAGCAGTTTAACAATCCCTTCTGAGTGACTGAATTATAATGAGATGTATTACTAAACCAGACATTATAAGTAGGGCTGATAATATACTCATTAAGGGGTCAGAGACCAAAATTAAACATATGGTAGGTGTGGACTTGGTGAGTTATTCTTATAATATTTAATTACATGATTTTGTAATTCTAAGTACATTACTGACCAAGTTTGCATGTTGAGTTTTGCATCTGTAAGAAAGGGATAACAATTAGAGGCAGGGGTGTAAACACTGTATTCTCTCCTCAGCTGAGAAAGTGAATGAGAAAATGTGATCCAAAATGTACAACAGACATTGTAAATGGGAAGAAACTTCAAAAAGAAAAAAGAAACTGATTTAGGAGAGTGGAAAAAAAGAGGGAAGGGAAATGCAAAGGAATATACATACATATATATGTGGTAGCTAAGATAGACTACTCAGTTCACTGAAAAGATAAGTTTGTGCTCATATTGTTTGGACAATTAAATGCTGATATCTCGTACTCTGCATAACTAAGGTAAAGATAACAATATACCATTATTATCTTATCATATTGTTTTAGGTGGGTTTTTTTTGTTTTTGTTTTGTTGTTTGTTGTTGTTGTTTTATTGTTGTTTCTTTTTCTTTTACATAAAAAATGGGTAACAAATCTATTTACATGAGAGTCCAACCTGAGTTCTTCTTTTATTTTTTTTTTCATTTTATCATTTTATTAGCTATAGTTCAGTGAAAAAATTTGGAATTATATTTTTGAAATTCAGAATAAGTTTTTTATCACTTTTCATGAGAAATAACAATGCAACAGTTTCAAAACACATCAGCAAGGACAATAATATGCATTGTATCAACTATCGGACATGTACAGCCTGAGTTCTGCTGAGTCAGTGGCTCAGCAATGCTTGGCAGCAGGGCCTGCCGGTTACTGCAGGAGTCCCACAGTGGGCTGGAACAGGAGACGGGGCCTGGGTACTGCAGCCCAGCTCCCCACCCTGCAGCCCGGCTCCCCACTCTGCTCCCTCCCGTCAGCTCCTGGCTGGTCAGCAGAGCACAGAAGGCAGAGCCCACAGGCTGTCGTGCTAAAGGCGGAAGGAAGTTAGATCCTCCCAAGTTTGATACAACCTCTGTATCAAGATAGTAGAAGAGGGAATTAGAACAAAAATACAAGTGAATATATATACATTCAAAAATACCTTTATTAAAAATTATATTTCTTTTTGATTGAACAATGAAAAAAGTTATGCAAGTGAACTTTTTATACTGGTAGTCCCTGTGTAAGGGAAATGTGATCTAATGATAAGCACCAGAAATTCAAAAGGGAGCTGACTTTCCCATAAAAGACTCAAGCAAATTTTTTAAATAAATATTTTAATCTGGTAACATTAGTAAACTCATCTTGCTCTCATTTCTAAATACCACTTAGGCAAGCTGTGCTAATACTGAGAAACTGATTAATTTTTAAACTATTTTTCCTCTTCAGAGATCAGACTGAATTTTTGATAGAGGTCAGAAAAAAATAAAGACAGTTATAGAAATAATACATGCTCTGAACAGCTGAAGAGAGAAAACCAAACTCCTCAGGATAATGATAAATCGTATATTTGGTTGAAGAGATGTAATGATGAAGTCACCCAAAAGAAAACAGCCCTGCTTTGTCCACTCTACCGTCCCTGAGAAGTGCCGTGCATTACCACCCTTTAGTGCTAATAGGCTCTGGAGTGCCAGCTCACACCCTAGGAAAATAGTCTTCTAATGGAGAAGCTCTTGTTTCCTTCAAGAAACACATGAAAATGTAATTGATTATTAACTGTTTCACCTCTTAAATTCTATGATCCATAAACCTGGATATGTCTTAAAGGCAATACAGCACTGTGAAAGAACCACAGCTCGAGAATCTGAAACAGCTGCTCTAACTTTCTAGCTGTGCGACTTCAGGTAATAAAAAAGACCTTAAATCTTATTCTCACTCTAAACATTTCACTGTGTTACATTGTTCAACTCTCCTAAAAATTCTGTATATTGGTATCACCATTGTTCAGCCACCTTAAAGATGAGAAAAATGATGGTAATTAAGATGAAGTAACTTGATCAAAATTTTACAATCAGGGACAGAACCAGGACTCGGGTGTAGGAACTCTTATCTCCAGAAACAGTAGCTCTGTCTCATCACAGTGAATTCTGATGTAATTCTCCTCAATTCTTTTGTTGTTGATTCTTTATCTACAAAATAGTATGAATCCATAGGACCATTTTAAATAATAAATACCATATGGAAAGCACTGGGGCTGGTGAGATAGCTCAGTGGTCTAAAGTGCCTGCTTAGGCAAGCTTAGGCAAAGCGGAGGGACCAAGGTTCGATCCTGGGCACCAAATGCCACACCAGCCCGCACCCAGGACAGGCTGAGCTGGACACACACACACCAAAAAAAAAAACACTGTTCTCCATACAAAGTGAGTACATAATAAATAGATCCTTTATTGATCATTAACACAGAGCATGGCATAGGGTCTTAAGCTGAAGCAGCCTATCACATCATTGTTCTAGTTTGAAATATAAATATTGAACTGCCTTGTACTCAGTCCATACTGAAAAAGCTCCCTCATTCCTTGGTCCCAGTTTTGTCTGCTTCAATGCCTGATGTGTGGACATGCCCTTTTCTTAATTAACTAGGTTTTTCTAAAAAGAGGGAGTACTGCTTTATTTATGCTTGTAATAATTACATTCTTGAATACAGTGCTTAGCACAAAAAATATATTTAATAAGTATGGAAGAATAAATTTAAAAAATGGGGGAGGGAAGAATGTTGGGAAGATAGGGTGATAGAAAAACTAACCAAAAAACAAAAGCTAACATGACTCTTTGGGGGCTTAGGATGAAGTTCAGTGAAGCCTTGTTTTAGTGAAATATAGTTTACTTTTAGAAAGAACATTCCAGTGCATATCAACTACTCCAAAGCATATTTAACTTTTTTATAGCATTTCATTCTCATGGTATCAAGTTGTTCCAATAAGGAAAATATAACCTGGCATTTTATCCATTTTAGCTCAGAACTATTAGCTAGTCGAGAAATCAAACGATGCTTCTCGGTGAGGAGAGGCTCTCTTGATTTTTCTTAAAAATCAGCGCAGGACTCGGTCCCACTTGCACCCATTAGTATTGGAGAGCTCTCAATTCAACTGCACTCAGTGTGTAACATTTACAAACAGGTTTAACTCTCAGCCTCGTCAGCTGCTGGACGACCATCCTGGGTCTGACAGCTGCAGGGATGAACAGCAAGACTAATGTAGCTGGCAGAAGGCCAAATATTTGTTTCTGACCTCAGTAGAGAGTCAATGAACATCGGCTAATTTCTGATCACCATATGCGAAAGACACCGTCTTACTCTGTTAACACAACCATGTTTGAAGGACTTGATCCTCTGAATTCAATAAATTTGGAATAAAAAGTATAAAATTTTGCTATCTTTAAAATGGGAATCCTAAGGGAAGAAATCTCCATAACAGTACAAGACAGGTTACTTTCCCTGCCTTCTACAGTTGTTATCTATTGTTTCAAAGTTCAGAAAACTATACTTGTATACTTAAAAATGGTTTTTAAATAAATATGGTACTACATTTTAATCAACTTGATGTAGCCATTGGATAATGTACACATACATCAAAATATCAAAATGCACAGCATAAAAATACAAAAATTTTATGTGCGAAGTAAAAAAATAAAGGAAAGAAACCTGATTAAAAAACATTCATTCATCAAAATCTCTTTCCAAACCAATGGGCATAGATAGCAACTTGCAATTTCAGATGAATAGAAGGAAGCTTTGGAAGCAAAAGCAACACACAGCAGGTGAGTGACAACAAAGGACAGCACTAGCGTCCACACAACCCGCGACAGACGTCAGAGCCTGGCCTTTCCAAAACGCACTGAACTGTGTGAACATCTCAGGTTTAGCACTAAAGATGGTTAATAGAATTCTTAAGCTCTCAACAAAGCTGAGGAAAATCTAACAACATTCAGTCATTATTTTATTAGCTGAAGAAATTTACTGAGCAAGAACGAATCATTAACTGAAGTCCAGCTGTTCAAGAACAGAATAAGTCAATTTCTACATTCCCACAATGCAGTGTGAGACAGATGCACAAACTTGCGAGTGGGAGAAAAAAAAAAAAACACCACTAACAGAGAAAAGTGCTAAAAGTTGAAGGAAAGCTCCACAGAAGAGTAACATTTAACCTGGATAGAGAAACCTCAGAGGGACAAAAAGGCGAACGGAAAGATGCAGATAAAAGCATAGCGCATGAATGGGCTTTGCAGAAGGAAGGTTAGCATTTGTGTGAAAGATATAAGGAAAACGCAGCTGGAGAAGTAGGCTAATGCCACCTCATTAGAGGCAGAAAAAAGAACTGGAGCTGCGATCTTCACACAGGATGATGGCCTCGGCCTATTTGTTTTGAAGTGGCAGTCCTGGCATACTGCAGTGGACAGTACAGGAAGGCCAGCTCAGGAGATCGTCAAAGATGGGGGCCTTGGAAACACTACCACTGAATGATTTAAAAAGAATAGGCAACAAGCGACTGGAAAAAAGAGTACGAATTTATTTATTCCAAATTGTCAAACTATTTGTCAATTATTTCATTATTAATGATCGCCTATGATGAACCAATCATTCTTGGTGCCAGGAAGCAGCGGCACGAAGATCAACCAACAGAGCTTCCGCACAAAGGCTGCGGTTCAAAGGCATCTCGGTGGCCTTCTGGTGGCTGGGACAAAGCTCCCCGAACCACAGCGGACAGGAGGAGAGGCTTATTTTGGCTCGCAGTCTCTCCATGGTCAGCTGGCTGCAGGGCAGACATGGGAGGGCCGCGGAGCGCTGCAGAGGAAGGGCGCTTAGCAGTGGCAGCAGGAGGGTCGCAGCGAGGCTGCAGCGGGCCTGGGGCACGTCCCAGTGGCCCAGCTCCACCAGCTAGGACTCCCTCCAGCGGCTCCGGGTTCCAGCCTCCTTCCACACACAGGGGAAATGCTAGTGCTAAGCCAGGTTCACACACAAGCAGGGAGACAACTGAAACCCGCAACAAAGGTGCTGCCAGAGAGAAGTCACAGGGTGTGAGGAGAACGCAAGATGGCATCTACGCCAAGAGGGAAGAGCGGCTCTGAGAAGGGCACATCAGCGCGTCAGAGTGACCTCAGCCCAGAGGTCCCTGTTCGAATGTCAGCGTTTCAAGTTGCTTTTCCAGTTTAACATATTTAACAGTTTGGATTTACGGCAGTTTTTAATTGAATTTTTTTTTTTTTTTTTAACTAGAGAACAAACTCAGGATCTTGCACTTGCCAGCACACACTCAGGCCACTGAGCTATCTCCCTGACCCTATGGCTTAGATTTGAAATGAACCCCAAAACTTCATTGTTTAGAGGTGGGGTATTTGAAAGGCCATGCGTCACAGGCGTGCACTGCGCATCCATACACGAATGCACTGATGAGTCTACGTGCTGTTAGGAGTCCGGACTGCTTGGAAGGACGGGTCAGTGAGGGTGGCCGGGCTCCCGGGCTCCACCCCTTCTCTTCCCAGCCCTCCTGTCTGCTTCCCAGCTGCCGTGGGACAAGCAGCTCGCCCAAGCCCTGTTCCTCCACCGCAGAGCCAGCCAACATGGGCTGCACCCACCAGACACTGTGAGCCCAACAAACCTTTCTCTGCTAAGTTACAGTCTCAGTGATGAGAAGGGGCCTGCTGTAGACTCTTCACGCTCAAACACTGCCACTGGTCACTGGATGTGTTACATCAGAGAATATCACACAGTAATTGAAGCATATCTAAGAGAGGTTGAAGGAAAAAACAACTCTATATATTCTCTACACTCAAATTGATCCTATGAAGACTGTAGCGAGATCTCCAATGGGCAGAAGTTTCTAGAAAATCGTTTAAAATTTTATAGAAATTGCATCGTTCCCTCCAGCCAGACCCAAAAAAAAAGACAAAAGGGAAAACAATGGCTAACGTCATGTTTTTGTTTTTGCTTTTGTTCTTTTAAGAAGAAGAAAAGAAACCTTGCTCGGTGGTCCTCCGTTTGGCCATGTACTGAGCATCCTCTGAGTCCTGCATATGCAGCCAGACACGTTGCGTGATGCAGCCAGACACGTTGCGTGATGCAGCCAGACACGTTGCGTGATGCAGCCAGACACGTTGCGTGATGCAGCCAGACACGTTGCGTGACGCAGCACTGCTTTGCATCATTAGACGAGTTCTTAGTCCCAGCTCTGCCACTTACATGCCAGATATTCATGTTTAATTTTGTGGAATGAGTGACTTAAGCAGGATGCTCTAACATCCTGTGGCTCAGTGAATCTAACATATAAAGTAGTAAATGTCTCTAAGGAGTAAGAAACTAATAAACAAAATGTACAGCATGACCAAGAAGTCCTACGCGTAGTATTTTGTCCTCTGTGAGTTATTTGTTTAATAAAATTTCTACCTAATAATAAGTTAGAAAGTAAAAAGAATACTGAAGAGCTTAGTGGAGAATTAAGGTTTCTACAGAGAATAAAGAAAGTGTAGATGAGTCCTAAGCAGCACACATCATAATACATTATATATACGACTCTGGTCGTACCAAATGCTTCCCACCCGCCAGACACTGTTAAGGAAAAGATGACCGACTTCTAGAACAACTCAAGGAAGTAGAAATAATTATTATTCCTATTTTACAGATAAGGAAACTCATTTGTAGCGGCTCATTTGAGGTTACAGAGCTAATCACAGACAACGATAGTTTTGAACACAATTTACCTGAATATACAGCTCATATCTGTCTCTGTTCCACAATACAGAACAATAAATTACCATAACTGCAAAGAAAAACAGAAGGAAAGTTCTTAACCTAAAATTGACCTACAGATTAAAAATCATGTTGAGTGAATCAGAGACAGGCTCACAAAAGAAATGGATTCAAAGTTATGATACAAAATTAAATTATTGGGCCAGCCAGATAACTCAGCAAACTAAAAAGCCCTGCTTAGGCAGGCGCAGTGACTGGGGTTCTGTCCCCACAAGCTGTACCAGACCCACCCCTCAGGGCATGCTGAGAGGACAACTGAGATTGGGCATGGTGGCACACCTCTGTAATCCCAGGGCTTGGGAGGCTGAAAACAGGAGGATCACTACAAGTCTGATCTGTGTAGTAAGACCCTGTAGACCCTGTACTAAATACATTCAAAAATCAAATTAAATTATTAAGAGGTATTACCACAGTGCAGATTTAAATGATACAATTGTATTTTATTTTTCTGTGGAAAGAAACTAAATTGGATAAACTCATTTTAAGCCAATGGTTATCATCTAATCACAATGGTAAATTGAAGCTTATAGGTCATAGGCAACACTGAGTTCCCACACGGTTTATTCTTAAAGTATAGAGCATTTATAGAAAGAGTCAAACCTTGGATTCTGAACGGGAAATTTGTTCAAGAGACTCTTAGACAATTACATAGAAATCTCTATTGTGGGGGCTGAGCAATCAAATGAAACTGTAACATCTTCCTGATACAAACAGTGAAAGAGAACAAAAACTAAAAATAAAGATGTCTTAATAAGTTGAAGTAAACTTCAGTGAGAAAACAAAGTGAGCTGTGTGTGAAAATCTAAGAGTCAGCATCCTAGGGAAATAGAAAAAAATTCTTTGAGGAATTCTTAAAACCCAAAGCAAATTAGAATATTGAAAGCACACTCAAAAGCCCTGGACAGCCTATGAAAACTGAATCTC
>PVKN010035279.1:0-11664 GCA_004027915.1 Capromys pilorides | reverse complement strand
AAAGACTAGAGCAACAATAACAACATAAATTGAGTTAATTGCCCACCCCCCACCAAAAGTGAAAGAAACTAAAGCAGCATAGGTGGTGTGCCATTGATGCAACCTGAGGTTGGTTGTGGGATAAGAAATGAAAGTATTGGAGGAGTAAATTAGAATTATAAAAGAATCAATATATGATTTCATGTAACAGGTTAATAATAATGTTAGTGGGAAGTAAAAGTTCATGTTAACTTATATATACTCTGCATGATATGTGGGAGACAATATCAGCTGCATGGCTTAGAACACATTTTCTCAGTGGTTTCTATTGATAGCCAATTAGAATTGACATCATAATACTTTACTAGACTTGTAGACCTTGAACAACAAAACAAGTCATAGGAAGACCATCACCCTCAGCAGGTACCAGGAAGGAAAAGACAGCTAAAAGGGAGTGAATCCAGTTCAGCTGGTTCCTTTAGTTGGGCTGTCATGTCACAGCTGTGATGAGCAGTTACTCTGGCAGATTGAAATATGCTACATTCTCAAATGTCTCCTATGATCATGTGAGTGTTCAATTTCAAGGTTCAAATGTGAAGGCACAGATAAATGATTTAGATCTCAATGCTGGCCCCACTTTTTAATAGCTGCAGCCTTCCTCAATTAATTATTAGAATCAGTTTCCTCATCTGGAAACAAGGGTGACCATAATTTTTACTTTAAAGAATGGTTGAATCGATTAAAATAAATGATGCATGCAAAATACTTAGCATAATACCTGGCTCATTAATTATTATTGCACTGTGAAAAGGGGCATTAACTATGTTTTGTGTGTGCTATAGTAGCCGTGGATGTAGATGCTCATTCTTTTGCAGTATTATGTTTTTAATAAAGCTGTGCCATGCTAATCACAGGAAGAGTCCTCAAGAAATATACCCAACATGTAGAACTCCATTGTAATTTTTGAAGTATTGCCCAGAGAATCATCTCATCCTAATCATTTATCTTGTGGATTACTTCTGGTAACTGTCTTAAAAGTATAACATATGTTCATAGTATTATGCTAAATTTATTGCATATGAACCACATGAATGAGTTGTTTTATTTCTGTATGCAAGTAATTGATTTGCACAACAATCGCTGAGCAAAAATCTTTTATGTTTCTCATTCACCAGAAATAATCATTGATAACAATTTATAGTGTATCTTTTCTGGCTTTAAAAATTTCATGCAAAAATTTAAAACATAAAATGCACATTTCTTTGTTTCCATTCATGACATGTTTTACTCTCTAGCATTTTATTTCATTTTGTTTTATCTTGTGGCATTACCAGGAACCAAACTCAGCACCTTGTCCTCGCCAGGCAGGTGCTTATACCACTGAGCTAGTGCCCTGGCCCATTGTTTTATTCTACAAATTGATATCCACACATACTCTAATATGCTGACCATATTGCATGAATACATTTACTTATGAAATATCTTTTCGCAAAAAACTCATATATATTAAATGTAACAACAATACAATGACTAATATTACATAGTATTAAATGGGGGTCTTAAAAGAAATGACCCAAAGAATACCTTTGGCAACCTACAAAAGTTGACTTTAAAAAAATTATTCTCATTTTTTTAGATCAAGATCTGAGTCCTAATAAAAATAAACATCCTCTGTTAGCTGAAGTAGTAAGTTATAGGCAGTCATTCGTGCTCCTTGGCTAAGTCAAGGAAGTTTATATTTGCGATCCCACTGAAACATTGTTTGAATCCTGTTATGTTAATTCCAGCACAACCCACAGTGAGAATGAAAACACTAAAATGTACTTACAGTTATGAGGATACAAAGTGTCCTAAGTCTATCCATGCTAATGGCTGTCTGGAACAAAGGCCAGTGTAGAGCCTTATTCAATCATGAAGGAGGAGGATGAAAAAAATTAAAAGAAGAAGGGTTATATGGCCAGTATTTTGGTCCCAGCCCTTCAAAGTCAGTGAGAACTCTGGATGTAAGAAAACTTGCACTGTAACATTCTATAAATCAGGGGTGTCCAAAATTTTCTGATCCAGGAGATTATGGGGCCATGGGGGAAAGTGATTGGCAATATATAGTTTGTCTAAGGAGAGTCACTTAGAGAGGAAACATTCTCTCAGGATTTCACAAGAACAAATTGATCAAACAATGGCTATGACTCATCCAGATAGCTGACACTGACAAAAAATCTACAAAACACTGTACAGGGTTTCAGGGTAAATCCTGAGGGGATCTGACCGAGCTTGTCAATAAAAAAGTTATATTTTTTTGTTATATAGGTCTTGTTTATCTTGATCTTAACCATCCAGCAGAAAAGTCTAACCATGAGGTATAAAAAGGAAAGCCAGGACCAGGGCTGTGCAGCGACCAGGTAAAGACTGTCCCAGTCTGCTCCATCCCCCAAACTCCAGTTGCGATTACACCCACCACACTGACCGGCCATGTGGTGACCAGATGAAGACTCTCTCAGGCCTGCATCCATTCCCTCAAGCCTCAACTCAACCCACAGTCCTGATCCACAGGGCCTCGTGGTAGCCAGCCGCCCAAGCTCCAACCAGCAGCCAGGCATGGCTGGAGGGGAACAAGCTTGGTGGATCTGGACCCAAACTCCCCTAGGTGCTAAAGGCATAACATCACCAAAGTGCAGAGTTCACTGCTTTACAAAATGATAAAGACAAAGAGTAAGATGCAATCTCAGATCCCAAACCTACCTGGAACTAATACAGGAGACACTACCATGCAGGAAAATAGGAATCATGCAGCCAAAACCTCTGAATCAGAACAAAAATACTACATACTCTACCTCCAAAAAAGCAGGGGTAGCAATTCTGTTTGCAGGCAGTTTAAACTTCAAACCAAGATTGACCAAAAGTAACAAAGAAGGTCACTACATACTGGTCAGGGGAAAAACTCAGGATGAAGAGGTAACACTAATAAATATGTATGCACCCAACATGGGAATACCAAGTTATAGCAGACAAACTTTAATGAACATGAAAAATCTAAACTCCAATGCTTCAATTTTAACAGGAGATGTTAACACCCCCTTATCTGAAAAAGATAGGTCAAGCAGACAAAAAATTAGCAAAGAAGTAGCAGAACTGAAACAGAACTTGGAACAATTAGACTTAGTGGACATACACAGAGAGTTCCACCCAACCACTTCAGAATACACAATTTTTTCAGCTCCACATGGGACATTTTCTAAAATAGAGCACATAATAGTCCACAGGTCATGCTTAAGTATATGCAAGAAAACAGAAATTATTCCAGACATATTATCTAACCACAGTGCAAAGAAGTTGGAAATAAATGGCCAAAGAAACCATAAGAACTCCAGAAACACACGGAAATTAAACAACACTCTTCTCAGCAACCAGTGGGTTGCAGATGAAATTAAACAAGAAATTAAGCAACATCTACAATTTAATGAAAATTCAAACACAACCTACCTAAATTTACTGGATGCAATGAAAACAGTTCTTAGAGGTAAATTCATAGCTCTGAACTCGCACATTAAGAAAACAGAATGGGAACAAATAAATACTCTCATGAGGCAGCTAAACTGACTAGAAATAGAACAGCAAATAAAATCCGAAGCCAAAAGATGGGAGGATATTATAAAGATTAGAGCACAAATTAACTCATTTGAGACTAAGAAAATAATAGAAAGAATTAATGAATCAAAGAGCTAGTTCTTTAAAAGATTAAATAAAATTGATAAGCCCTTTGTTAACATCTTCGAAAAGAGGAAAGAAAGGACTCAAGTTCAAGCAATAAGGAATGAAAAGGGTGAAATTACTAGAGATGCAGCAGAGATTCAAAGGGGCATTAGTAGCTACTTTGAGAATCTTTACTATTACAGAATTGAAGACACAGATGAAATGGACACATTCTTAGAAAAGTACAAATTATAAAAACTGAATCAAGAAGATATAAGAATTCTTAATAACCCAATAACAGCCAGTGAAATATGAAATGTAACACAAAGCCTACCAACAAAAAAAAGCTGGGAACCTGATGGATACACCCCTGAATTCTACAAGAAATTTACAGAAGACATAATCCCAATACTCCTCAAACTAATGAAAGCAATTAGTTTGGAAGCAATCCTCCCAAAATCATTCCTAGAAGCAAGTATTACACTGATACCAAACCAGAGAGAGATACAACTAAAAAAGAGAACTACAGGCCAATTTTTCTCATGAACATAGATGAAAAAATCATTAATAAAATTCTTCCCTCTAGAATACAACAAATCATCAAGAAGATTATACACCATGACCAGGTAGGATTCATTCCAGGGATGAAAGGATGGTTCAATATATGCAAACCCATAAATGAAATATACTATATCAATAGAGCCAAAACCTAAAATCACATGATCGTCTCAATAGATGCAGAAAAAGCTTTTGACAAAGTCTAACACTCATTTATGTTCAAAGTCCTACAGAAAATTAGAATAGAGGGCATCTACCTCAATCTGATAAAAGCTGTCTATGACAATCCAACAGCTAACATAATTCCAAATGGGGAAAAACTGGTCTTTTACTCTGAAATCTGGTACAAGACAAGGATGTCCTCTATCACCACTCCTATTCAATATAGTTCTGAAATCATTAGCTACAGCCATTAGACAAGAAAGAGAAATAAAAGGAATAAGAATAGGTAAAGAAGAAATAAAACTGTCACTATTTGCAGATAAAATGATAATCTACTTGGAAGACCCAAAAAACTCCACCAAGAAGCTACTGAAATTAATACACAAATTCAGTAGCATAGCAGGTTACAATGTCAACACACAAAAGTCAATAGTATTCCTCTACACAGATAACAAACACACTGAGAGAAAAATTAGACAAGCAGTACCATTTATGATAGCACCAAAGAAAATGAAATACTTAGGAATTAATCTAACTAAGGAAGTAAAAGACCCTTTCAATGAAAATTACAGTACTCTAAACAAAGAGATCCTGGAAGACCTCAGAAAATGGAAAGATATTCCCTACTCCTGGATACAAAGAACCAACGTTGTGAAGATGGCCATACGCCCTAAATTGTCATACAGAATCAATGAAATTCCTATCAAAATATCATCAACATACTTCACAGACCTGGCAAAATTATTCTTAAAATTTATTTGGAATCAAAAAAGACCCAGAATTGCGAAGAAAATTTTGGGCAACAAAGATAAGGAGGAGGCATTATAATTCCTGACCTAAAGTTATAGTATAAAGCTACAGTAATAAAATTAGTGTGGTATTAGCAAAAAAAATAGACCTGAGAATCAATGGAATAGATTAGAAGATGTAGAAGAAAACACAAACACACTCAGCCACCTTATCTTCAACAAAGAGGCCAAACTCACTCACTGGTAGAAAGATAGCCTATTTAACAAATGGTGCTGGAAAAACTGGTTCTCTAAGTGTCAAAAACTAAACCTTGACCCAAGTCTATCACCATGCACTAAGCTAAAGTCTAAATGGATTAAAGATCTAGATATCCAAAGAGAAACATTAAATCTGCTGGAAGAGAAAGTGGGAGAAAATCTTGAAGACATCAGGGTAGGCAAAGAGTTCATGGACAAAAATCAAAATGCACGTTTAATCCTTGAAAGCATCAATAAATGGGACCTCCTCTGGCTAAGAAGTTTTTACACATCAAAGAAGTTACCAACAGAATGAAAAGACAACGCACAAATTTTGAAAAGATTTTAACCATTTGAGTCCCAGGGGGTATTGAAAAAACACTGTTGAAGAATCCCAAACGGCACAACCGTGCTTTCTTTAAATGAGTACGAAAAGACCCACACAGCTTTGTTTCTTTTACATCGATGAATCCCAATCAGGATTCAATGTACTATTTATATTAAAAAGGAGCTGTGTGATGTACTTGCGTCAGTAAATCTGAGCGTGCAACTTTGACAATCGGTAATGCACCATCAGTTGTCCACAATGTTCAAAATATGCTGGGTTTTCTCAACATAAAATCTCAGCAGCACAGTTGCGCTGCTTGGGACTCAAATGGTCAACTAATAAGTATGCAGACAAAGGTCTGCTATCTAGAATGTATAAAGAACTAAAATCTATTAAGGTTCCAAAATTCAAAGACTCAATCCAGAAATGGGCATCTGAGATGAACACACACTTCTCAGAGAAAGAAATTCAGTAAACCTATAAGTACATGAAGAAATGCTCCACAACACTAGCTATTCATAAAGTGCAAATTAAAACAACACTTAAATGCCATCTTACTCCAGAAGGAATGGTTATCATAAAGAAATCAACCAACAACAAATGTTGGAGAGGCTGTGGGGAAAAAGGAACACTTCGCTACTGTTGGTGAGAATGCAGATTGGTGCAACCATTATAAAAAGCAGTTGTGAAGGCTCTTTAAAAAGCTGGAACTGGAAATCTCATTCAATCCATCTGTGACCCTACTAGAAATTTTCCCAGAAGAACAGAAAACATCATATCATAACGATATCTGTGCACCTATGTTTATAGCAGCCCAATTTGTAATAGTTAAATCTTGGAAACAACCCAAATGCCTATCATTTGAAGAATGGTTGAAAAAGATGTGATGTTTTTATACAATGGAATATTACTCAGCTATAAAGAATGATAAACTGGAAGACTACATATATAAATGGATGTATATTGAACATATACTCATAAGTGAAATAAACCAGACCTACATGTGTAAATATCGTATAGTCTCCCTAGTGTAAGAACTCTAAAGAAGAAATAAAAATGGAAAGGCATAGCACAACTGAATGGAGATCAAAGACTTATGGATTAAACAACTAAGTGACTGGAAGCAGAAAAGAGAGGAAACATAGCAGGAGCAAAATCATACACTTATGTACACAGGATGAATTAAGTATTGGTCCTAAGTACCTTAAAAAGGTTTTTCACATTGATAATAGCAATGTGCAACACTAAAACTATGCTTGGAATGCTTATCATTCTGGTCTTTTAGATGTGTACTGCTTCCAATGTAAACCCAGTTATAGCTATACTTTCTCTCAAGTAAATGCTTGGTTAACAAAGAAACAAAAAAGGATATTGATTAAAATCAAGAGACTAGGCAAAATGCTGTAGGCTTGACAGGCTACAATATTGTACGTCCTTGGATTTCTAAATGTCTGTGTAAACATGGGTAACTGCTTTTATCACATTCTATAGAGATTTATTAGAATATAAATGATTGACTGAAAATACCAATTTCAGTCTAAGTCTAAATTGTTTGATATTCAGAAAGAAAGTGATGTTAAGCTCAATTATCTATGTTATAGAGTAATAGTATCACGAAGCTTCTCTGCTGGAGGGTTGAGAATGTAAGTTAACAGACCAAAAATTGGAGAAAAAGAAGGGCTACGAAGATAGCCAACATTTTGGCCCTAGCCCTTCAAGGTCAGTTAGGACTCAGGACATAAGAGAACCTGTGCTGTAACATCCTATAACTCAGTGGTTTCCCAAATTTTCTGTTCAAGGAAATTAAGGGACCTTAGAGGAATGGGATAAATGAAGTATAATGTGTCTAAGGAGAGTCACCTAGGGAAAAAACATTCTCTCAGGTTTTCACAGAGAGCAAACTGGTGAAGTAATCTCCATGGCTCATCCCAATGGCTGACATTGGCAACAGTTCTACAAAGTACTGTGCATGGTTCCAAAGTGAATCCTGAGGGTTTTTGACCTTGGAAGATCCAAAAGATGAATGATTTGTTATACAGGTCCTGCTTTGACTTACCCTTGATCTCCCAGCTGAAAAGCTTAATAGAACACAGAGCTAGATTAGTATGATGAGCTTTAAGAGGATTAAACCAACAGCCTCCAATATTTCCAGTTTCACCGGTAACTCACTGCAATTATGGAACATTGAACTATGTATACAGCTACTTCCTCTTAGTTCAAAGAGATGATTTCTTTTCTTTCCTTACCAATATCGATTAGAAAATTTATCACATCTGCACCCTGTGCTCTATATAACTACTATGAGGACAACAATATGCAATATGCCAATTATTGTGAGTGTACTACTAATGTGTTTTGAAGCTATCATTTTGCTATTTCTTATTAAAAGTAATAAAAATAAAAGATAAAAAAGGAAAGCTATATCAATATGCTGAACTCTAAAAGGCTTAAGTGAACAACTTCTGACATTGACAGCTCTTCTGATAACCCACTACTATTATGGACTAATGGAGTATATTGGGTTATTTTGCTGAATTTATGCATCTACAATATTTGAATGGCAATGGAATACCCATCTCTGATGAAACAAAACGTGAAAGGGGCATAAATGAAGGACAATTTTACATTAAAAAAATTGGAGAGATATACAGCTATTTTCTCTTTTTTGAATAAGAAGAATGATTTGTATTAATAGTGTTTAGACAAGATATCATGTCTGCATTTTGTACTCTGAATAACTACTATGAAGATAATATGAAATACATTAATTTTTGTAACTGTCCTACTAACCTATTTTGAAACTGTGTCATTGCTATTTCTTTCTTATTAAAATTAATAAAATAAAAAATCATGAATGAGTAGTGACTTTAGGATGAATGACCGAGAAAAGAAGGAAATGCATGAATGTTGTGAGCTGGGCTACGTAGAAGACCTGTATTATGCACTGAGAAGGATATGCAGACAATAGTATGCATTACACAGTTGAGACAGTATGTAATGTTTTGGGGTGTTTTTTAAAAATATTTTTTTGTAGGGAAAACTTTGTTTAGCTCAGTTTTTGGAGGTTTTGATACATACTCAGCTGGCTACAAGGTAAAGTGGAATATGACAGAGAGCAACCTTTCATGGTAGCAGCAAAGAGCAGAAAATAAAAGTTGTGGCAACAGCTGAGGCAGCTAGCTATCTTCTGTCCTCTCCTTACATTATAATTCAAATTACCTGCCCCAGGGCCCATGCAGCATTCACACACACAATAATCCATCAAAAACTGCAGAAGCTGCCCTTGAACTGCATGAGATTTTAGGGGGATACCTATACACAGGCCATAACATTCTGCCCCTGGATCCCCAAAGACTCATGCCCATCCTTTATGCAGAAGGCATTTCAGTCCATCTCAAAGAGTTGTCAAAGTCCTAACAGTTTCAGCATTGCTGAAAAATCCAAGTCCCAAGTGTCTGCAAAATCAAAAATAAACTCTTTGCTATGAGCCTCTATATAAATGAAAAATTAAGCACTTCCAAAATTCATTGGCACAAAATAAACACTACTATGCCAAAAGGTACAGACAACACGGGAATTCAAAGCAATGGGTCCAACACAAGTCCAAATTACAACAGGGCAAATATTAAGTCCTATAGTTCTATGGGGAACATTCAAAGTAATCTGTGACAAATTGTAAGCTCTGTGTGGCTCTGGCCCTATGACACTTTTGGTGGTAGCCCCCTTGCCTTCTCTCTCAGGCCTGCTTTGCTCCCTGTGCAACTTCCCTTAGATGATCCATGTTCCTGGCTTTTCTAAACTTCTGTGGTTTCCACTGAATAGGCTTCTCTCTCAAAGTTTTATTCACTGCCCTCTCAGGGGCATACTGCCTGGCCTCCTAAGCCTTCTTTTGAAATCTAGGTGGAAGTCTTCTCAAATTAAGCCATTCTGAATACACCTAAAACTAATATCACTTGAATGGTATCAAGATCTGCTGCTATATGGAGCAGTAGATAGGTTTTCCTCTTTCTTAGCTGTCAGATTTGAGTACCTGGATTACTGAGCACTCTGGCCATGATTCTGAGGAATAAATTTCCCTTGCCAGCATCATCCTGGAATGTTGTGTGGCCACTCTTACTGTTCTGGATCATAGGACTCTGTGGGTTTCCCCTCAAAGCAAAGTCCCTGACCTTTGCAATTCTGAGACTGCAAAGAGCAGAGACCTGCTGACTCATGTGAAACCCTCAGTCCATCCTTTCCATTCTCTTGTTCTGCTGAGCTATGGAGATCATTTCTGCCCTATCTTTGCATTCTACAGCTTAATTGGAGCTTGATTTCTGGCCACATTCACATTTTAAATCATCCTGCTGGGATGTTTGCCCTGGATTCTCAACATAAATCTGACTAAAAGCCTCCAACAATAGCCATGCCATTGCCTTAATATTTGGCTGCTTTGAAATATCTTTTGCCATATTAATCTGTACACTATGCTTAATCTCAGTCTCAGGCAAAGTTACTGGACACAAGCAAACTGTAGACAAACTTTCAGGCAATCCATAACACAGATGACCTGGTGTCCAACCACCATGCAGTCCTTTTTCCAAAAAGAAACCTCCCAAACTTGGTCTTTACAGACAGGGTTTCTATCAGCATTTTGTACTTTGGAGCTCTGAGCAGAATCTCCCAACTGGAATAGCTATGGCTGGTCCATCGCATGCCTTATAGCCAACAGCTCCAAACATTTCCTTTCTCTTCCCATAAGCCGTTCCCAGAAGCTTGTAATCCACATGGTCAGCTTTAGCTGCAGCAACAACTACACTTCTCTATTATAAAATTCTTTCTTAGCGACTCTTCTTTCATTGTTGAGACAAATTCCCAGCATCCAGAAATAAAGGAAGGAAAGGTTTATTTAATGGACAACCAGTGGAAGTTTCAATCCATATTCAGTTGGCTCCAAGACAGTGTTGCACATGGCAGAGAGCAACCTTCATGGTGGTGGCAAGGAGCAGAGAGCTGGAGTCTTGTGTTTAAATTCTGATATGTAATCTTTCAAGGCCCAGGAAGTCATAACCTCTGTCTGGAGGCCCAATCCCAGCTGAAAATGTGAAGCATTGGCTCTTTGACCCATCTATACCAGGCTCATATTAAAGACCAGTAGGTAGAAAAACACATACCATCTTTAAAGACTACCACCTATCACCAGTGCATAGCCTAGACTAGTGTGAATTGCTTAAAGATAGTTAAAAGGGTAATGAATAGTCCTAGCTAGCTCTGCATATATCATTACAAAGACATAGGGTCAGGCACAACCAA
Organism: Capromys pilorides; assembly: GCA_004027915.1. Classification (NCBI taxonomy): domain Eukaryota; kingdom Metazoa; phylum Chordata; class Mammalia; order Rodentia; family Capromyidae; genus Capromys; species Capromys pilorides. The sequence continues at coordinate 669 of PVKN010035279.1, read as the reverse complement.
AATGGAGACAACTGCTCTTCATTCAAGAAGAATTTCCAAGGGATCTTCCCCAGTAAGTAGGCCAACGATGCAAATGTGAATCATTTATGTCTTGTGTTCTTGCTCAAACAGGTAGAATGAAATATGCCACCTTGTCACTTCTAATACTGCACAACATCCTATATTCTTGTATACCTTAAATTTTTACTCATATTTACAATCAAGTGTGGCAAGGTTTTGTTAACATAGGTTCTATTTTACTTTTCTGACCCAAATTGTGTTTTAAAAATATTTAACATTTAAGCACAGTTTTAGATTCTTCTTAAAACAGTGAAGAGTAGAGATTCTGTTTACTTTCTGTCCCTGTGCTCACTGTTAGCACACTGTAGCCTAAAGTCACATTTGTTGGCAGCAAAGGAATCTTGATGGATAGCTATATGGTGCTAAGCCAGTTCAATGTTGCAGGGGCACTGTTGGTATTCCACTCTTGGAAATGCTGAGGTGTGTATCAGCCATGATATTGCACAAAATTGTTTCTCTGTCCCCAAACTCTTTTATACTCCACCTGTCTGTCCATCACTCCTCAACTCTTCCCACTCCTATGTCACGTTAAGACTGACATTTAAATTCTTATCTGGGTTGTAACACAATCTTTCTTTATGCAATAGTATCCTGTAGTACACTTTTTGG
>PVKN010035278.1:0-11662 GCA_004027915.1 Capromys pilorides | reverse complement strand
ACAAAAAAAAAAAAAAAAAAAGAAGTAGTGAAAGACTCTCCAGGATTACAAAGCCCTCTGATGGTAGAGTCTACCTGATCTCTCGCAGAGCAGAGGGCGGGCACTCAAGGGCAGCAGGACTAATGAATTTACTCATCTTGTCCTTGGTTTCCTGGTAATGGTCTCCTCTAGAAAGTCTTTATTGATGACCTTTCTGATTCTACATAACACAACCCTACCGTACAGCTAATGCAACCAAACTGAGATTATCAAGTAAGCCACTGGACTTTTCCCAAGTGGGCACCTTGTTTCACCAGGTGTCTGCATTGCCTAAAATAGTACCTGACAGTGAGAGGGCTCAGAGATAAATATCTGATTCGATGTGGAAAGCGAACCATAAGCTCACTGCGGGAAGCTCATGTTCTCATTTTTCTGCTCCATCTCTGTGTAGTCAAAAACACTAACTGATGTTGACACGTGAAACAGGTTCTTCCACAAACAACTTCTCAGTTTTTTCAATAAGCTCAGATTATGCAGAGAACAGAAAAATATGGAACATATTCCTAAATATAAATGCTAATCTTAAGACTTCATATACTTCAAGAAGCTTGAGCTATATACCTCAAGTGACTTCCTGGGTGGCCTGCTTCCCTAGCCTAAAATAGCCTCAAAATTTTACTTTTTATTTTTTTGTGGGACTGGGGTTTGAACTCACAACCTTACACTTGCCAGGCAGGCACTTGTGCAATGGAGCCACCTCCCCAGACCCTTCAAAATTTTATTTTATACTTTAGCATAACCGGCATTCCGGTTATGATCATTATTGGTATTTCTGACATAAGTCCAACTGAAGTTCTAAAACTAGATTGTGGTGATGGTGGCATGGCTCTACAAATTGACTGGAAATCACTGAACTGTATAAATACAACAAGTAACTTTCATGGTATGTAAATTATACCTCAATAAACTCTAAAAAATTAACTTAGATTACTCAATAGCAGGGTAAGATCTCCTTTCTGGGCCTCCAAGTCTCCGGTGGGCACAGACAGCATGGCTGATCCCTGTTAGCCAGGAGGTACGTCCACTCCGGCAGGAGAGCCCAGGCAGGTCACCGAATGTAAACAGCTCTGCAAAGGTCATCACAAAGGCACTGTTGTTCTGTCTCATAGCAAGAAGGAAAGGAGAGTCACCGCAGAATATCAACTCTTTCTTGCATCCCTAATTAGAAACATGTGGAAAAGGGCCCACCCACGGGTCAAATCAACCAGAAAGGTCCTGTTTCTTCTGCATAATGTTGCATGCTGGCGAAAGCGAGCCTTCTCCCTGGGCCAGGCAAGGGAATGGTTTCAAATTATAAAAGTATCTCCAAAGGCCACCATCAAAGCACCACTGGATTTTTACTAGTTGCTCCCCGTGATCTGAAAAATACTCCTTTAACCAGCACATAATTTGTGTCAGCTTGGTAAACTGGAATGAGTTTCATTTGCTTGTCCAGTTCAACCTGGCTGTGGACCTGGTGTCCCCTGGCCCAGATTACATACTACTCAGATGTCCTTGGGTTGGAGAAGTGCAGAATTTACAAAATATAAAAGCTCGTGGCAGCATAGGTCACACAAACTCTACATTCTTTCTTGTAATCCATCAAAATTGAACTTTATACTTTGTTTCTTTCCATTTTAAAGATGGAGAATATAGCACTAACACCTAAAATATCTCAGTGAAATAGCAAATGAATGATGAATTATAAAAACTCTTTGTTAATGTCCTAAAGAAAATGCTATTTGGGGCTGGTGAGATGGTTCAGCGGTCTAAAGTGCCTGCTTAGGAAACCTTAGGCAACTGCAGGGACTGTGGTTCGATCCCTGGCACCACATGCTGCGCCAGTCCCACCCCCCAGGGCAGGCTGAGCCAGCCGTTTTTAAAAAAAAAAAAAAAAGGAAATAAATAAATAAATAAATAAATAAATAAATAAAATGTCTGAAAATTATAAAAAGGAAATGTTATTTAAGGTATTGCACCAAAAGAACAGTACTATTTAAATAGGAAAAGCCTATTTAATACTTAAGTTTTCTTCAATCTCTGGGAGATTGCGATTATATTTTAATAGTAGAAAACTGATAATAAAGCGAGTAATGATTAAATGTGGTTTATGTTGGGCCTGAAGACCTTCAGATGCTGGAAGACTGAATTATTTACACAGACAGAATGGTCTCTGTTATCAGCATAGGGAGCAACACATGCAAAGACTGTTGTGGTGACCCAACATGGGGCCTTTTGCAAAGATCAGATAGTCCAAGAGGCCTGCTTTGATCTGACCAAAAGCAAGCATTTAATCTCCTACGTGGAAGAAAGCTAGAGTTTTCAGATTAATTACCCAGTTACAGGTCTGCTGCCAAGCTGCCCCACGTCTCTCCTGCTAATGGGAAATAAAATGGCCATTTACTTCAAACTGTGTGGCAGAACCAGCTTGTGCCAGAGACTTTGTATTCCTTCTTTACTCACAGATATGTAAAGGGTCAGTGCATCAACCATTTTTACAGAGCACTAGGGATTGACCATGGGTGACTCTTAGAAGGAAACTATGCCAACTAAAGGGGATTTAGTTTTTTACATGTAGATAGCTGATCTTCTTAGTTGAGACATACAATTAAAATGGCATAGAAAATATAAAGCTGTCTAGTATCATTAACTGTCACCCAGATGTCACTGAATGTCCTTCCACAGACAACTATATTCTAGCAACTGGATGGTAGTAGGAGAGGGGGCGGGTGAAGTTATAAATTAGAACCTATGGTCACATGTTCTATGGAAAAGTGACCATCATTTCCTGTCACAGGGACCAGAGGATCACAATGTGGACTCAGTAGATGATCCTCAATGGATCTTTGAATGAATCTGTCTCTGCTATCTCAATTAGAAATAAAAATAAATAAGACTCATCCACTTCGGCATGAAATGAAGGGCATCAGCTTTTGGCTCCATAACCCAGTTACATCCTATTGATGTTACACTGCTCTGAGGAGCAAAGCGGATGGAAGCTTTGGGCTCCCAACACCAGCAGATGCCAAGGGCCAAATGGTCAACACCCAAGTGTGGACCGGACTCTCTGAGAAGAGGAAAGCACTCTAAGTCACCTTTCAAGGGCTGTGGCCACTGAGGTCTCCACAGAAGTGCTTTAACACTGGTTGCATTTCTTTAGCTTGCAGATGCCTGGCTAACCACCTTCTACAGAGGTAAGGTCAAAGGAAAGGATCAGAATGAGTGTCCAGGGATCTGAGGGCTGTGGGCAAGGTCAGGAAAAGACTCAGTGGAGTGGCAGTAAGCTGAGCAGTAGAACTGTCCTCGGATCAAATGCTTGTGTTTTCTAGGAGGGACAATTATAGTGAACTCCCTGTCAGTACCCTTGGACTAATCTTTCCAGATGCTTCTATGGGGAGTGGGCACACAGACGAAAACCCTGCGCTAATCAGCAGCTGACAGAGTAGAAAGAGGAATTTTAAAAGTCGGTGAGGTACACAAAATTCTATGCAGGGAGGGAGCAGGATCTAGTCCAGCACACAGGAAGAAGCCAGGCACTTAGAATCCTGGTATTCAACAGTCTTAGCTATCGTCACCCTATTCTATCAACAAAACCATTTATATCACTCCAGACCTATGCGCAGCCTCCACAGTCTCCCTGACTGTCACTCAACCTATGATGGTTCCAGGGGAACTGTAAGCCAGAGGTAAAGGATTCCTTTGTTTCCGTTTCTGTGGTAGGGTGACCAATGGTCCTGAGTGCCAAGGTACTAAGATAAGAGGGGTGCTCAAAATGCCCAGATGGCTGGAGAATGAAACCCCAGAGAAGAGAGCCAAGTGTGTGCAGCAGACAAGGGCCCCTGTGGCCAGCCTGGAAGTGGGGTCCTTGTAGTCCACAGGCAGCGGAACTAAAGAGAAGCCATCCCCCAACTCAGCTGGTGGGAGCTGGGCAGCTTCCCAGCTGGAAAGGGCTCTCAAACACGTCCCTGTAAGCTACCCATGAAAGACAGAGATGCCGTTAAAAACAATAAACAAAAGGAGCTGCTCATCAAGAGGAACTTTAGACCTAAGAATGGGATTCAGTCATCCTTCCAGAAAGATGCATGCCTGGGCCAAGGCCCAAGAGAATGACATTCAGCTGCTGCAACTCTCTTCGGGGCCCAAGTCTGGAGGCACTGAAAGGACAAGAGATGCACAAAGGAGGCAGATGGGAAGCTGCCCGGGCCTGCAGCATGGCTCCCAGAATGAATATCAGAATCAGCCAGGTCTAAGCAATCGTAGTTGTCATCAGTTGCTTAAAACAGAAATATTGTTTGGAATAAGAAACTAGCAAAGGCCTCAAACCTTATTTCATACCTTCCTTCTGTACACTTTGAAATGCATAATCATTTGGTTGTTGTTGTACAATGCTAGAAAGAAGCACTGGCCATCCTGGTCTGACTCTCAAGACACTTCAACTGCGGGCTGCTTTTGTGGTTGGTAACACAAAAATAGTTTTCATAGATATCCCAGTGGCCTTGGTTCTTTTTCAGACTTTAAAATTTTATCCAGGCAATTGTGTTAAAAATGGCTCCTCCCTTTTTTGCCCTGTTATTTTCAATACTATCAAATTACTCTTAGCAACATTTTATCTTCCATTAATTGCCCAAATAGAAAGGCTCTGACATCACCAAGCGAACCAAATGGAACAAGATGTGGAAAAGAAAAACACTAAAAGCTTGAAATTATGCTGGCAAAATCCATACAGTATGTAAAGAAACTGCTGACAAGACATTCTCGTTTCATTGGATTTTGAAAACTACTTGAGTGATTACTAGGGCTGGGCTACATTTTCCCCCTTTGAAAGTCCAGCTGCCTTGGTTCCCTGGAGGCAAGGAGTGTCCACACAGCCACCTTCAGACAACAGCGGGTTTACGAACGGACAGATCTGTATGGTCTATGGAGACTGACCACTTCTACCTACCATGCCTTGAGAGCCGGCTGGTGGGGTCGGAGCTGAACAGATAGTCTTCTCCCTCTGGACTTTAGTTTGCAACATGTTTTCAAAGGGGAAAGCAGCAGAGAAACAGAACTGCAGTGTAGACCCCGGTAGACAGGGTTCTAAAGGCTCCAGGGCACCGGGTTCTGCTCTTCCCACTTGGGTGTCGTTGGTGCAGACTCACGGAGTCACTCCTCGCAATCAGTGCTCCTGATTTGCCTTCGGGTACAACACTTTTCACTTTTACAAAAACAAAACAAAACAAAACTACATTGATGCTCCATTTTGCTATGATTTCGCATGGACTTGGACCTGTGGATCAAGGCTCCTTGGCTGTGCAAGTGAGCAAAATAATATTTATTTGATTTGTACAACAGAAACTGAAATAGAAGTGGGTCCATTTGCTGAATTGCAAGTTTGGGGTTGATATCCAGTTAGACACTCTCTTTAAATTCTGCCTTCTCTCCACCATCTATTAGGAGAGACCTCTTAGCAGCACTGGTGCTATTTTAGGTATGAGAGCCGAGGGAAAAGAAGATGATCTTGATCTGAGATAGCACGAGGATTATAATAGAACAGGATACCTTTTGAAAAGAGAATGCATGTTCCTCATAGGAGCAAGAATCCAGGATGCCCTAGGTCACTACTGATGGCATTGTCATTTATCACTGGCTGCAAAAACACAGTGGCCAGACTTCCTGCGAATAGAAAAAAGCTTTTTTCCTGAATGTTCTTTTTACAACAACTATTAGCTGTTTGCAAGTGATGAGGAGAAAAGCGCATGCACATATGTTAAAACTTTAATCCTTTAAAATAGCCACTGCCTCCTTCCCAAACAGCCTAGTTATTAAGTCTCAATTTCTCGAGAAAGTTTCCGTTTTAGATGAAGGAACAGTCTATTAAAATGACTTTATTGTTTGCTTTTTTATGTATTTGGTACAGGGTCTGAGGGGTCTATAGGGTCTCACTAGGTAGATTGGACTCAGTAATTCTCTTGTTTTCAGCCTCCCAAGCGCTAGGATTACAGGCGCTGTTTGTTCTTTTTTTCTTTTGTCAATTAGATTACATGTTGGGCTGTCATTAAGAAAGTTGACAAGGCACCAACAACCTACTTTCAGGGACTTGCTGGCAAGATCAAGTTTTGTGCAAATGAAGCTGAGGTACATAGGTCTGTAAAGGCGATGATGAGGAGGAAAGAGGCAAAGAAAGGAAAGCCACTATCCACACAGGACAAGCAAGCTATCTGACAGTTCGCAGGCGGTAGGGCAACGTGCTACATGAGCTCTTCACAAGAGAGGCTACACCCTCTCTGCAACAGCTGGAGAAGGTCTGTGATAGAGAGGAAGTGAAACAGCTTCTAAAGACACAGTGAAAAAGGCAAGAGAAAATTCTAGAACTGGTTTACATAAGGTTATTCACCATCCTGTGGAGTTTCATTCTTTTGGAGAAGCTAGCCTTCCTTAAAAAGAACTACGATTTACAGTAGCACTATGGTTCAGGAACTTAATTTTTTCCACAATTCTGCAACCAAGTGCAAACAGACTCAGGCAAAGAATTAAGTTTGTGAACCGAGGCACGACTGCACTGTTTTTGAAAAGCCCTCCCTGCCTCTCCCATCCAGCCTGATTCATCCTAAGCACTCACACCTGTAACGGTGGTCCTGACAACCTGGGGAATACTCCTCTAAAACTGTTGTGATCATATCTGTTTTGTGGTTTATAAGCTTTGTGACTTTGTAAGAAACAAGAGCAACAGAGGATGAAAAGGTTGAACAGGGAAAATCCATCAGGTGATAAGAGGAAATCAGGTTTGGGTGCCTGAGGGAAAAATAATCCGCAAAGCTTTGATGTGAACCCTTCCCTCCTAGGGTGCAAAGGGTATCTGATCTCACTTCTCCCCTACTCCACCTGAAACTAAACATGCTGGAGAGAGAGGAATTGTACACAGCAGAGATGTAGACACCTACAAGGCTTCACAAATCTCTCCAGAAGTCATCTGTCCAGTAAGTGGCTGATGCCTACTTTAAAACCAACTTAATGTTAAGGTCTTGAATTAGGGAAAATAGGAATGGGCATGGAATTATTTTGCTGGCCAATAATGGCTCCATATTAACATAAAAACAACCTTAGGTTTTCATCAAATGATTGCCATGACTGCTCACTTCTTTTGCTTAAAGAAACTAACACCAGCAACTCTGTTCATTCACTCCTACATCTTTGGGAAATACTCCAGCTCTACCATCAGCTGCACTGTTTTACAGCAAACAACACTGCAGTTAAAGAAACTTCTTTAGGAAGACTTAATAAAAATTATTATTGTATAACAATTAAAATATTCTGGAAGGTTTTGTTTAGTGGTACTGGGAATTGAACTCAGGACCTTGAGCTTGCCAGGCAGGCACTATGTCACTGAGTTATTTCCTGGGCCCGATTGTGGAGTTTTAAATGTAGACAGAACTCCATGTTGCTAGCCTTCTCCTGTTATCCACCGGATGGTTTTCATCTCCTAAAATAATTAAAGCTAAGAACTACCTGCCTTCATAGTTTTGGAAGATGCAGTGCTATTTAATGCCTAGCTGGATTTGTCCTATGCCCTTGACCTCTCTTTCTTCTCTGTGATTGTCCTTTCTTCCTTGCTTGAAAATATTCTTCAGCCTTGGGCCTCCCTTTTTCTGACACAGTGCCTTGAATTCAGACAGTGATGAGCAATAATCTCTCTGTGGCTAATTCGAAGGTCAGGTCCAGTGCCACTGAGTTTGCTTCTCCCTTAATAACTGGAAAGTGGGTAGCAGACACCCACACTTGCTGAGGCAGCCCTGCCTCAAACGCTTCCCATGAGACTCATGGAAAAGGAGTTGCCTTTCTTGGTAGAGAACATGAGCTACCTTTAAGCCTTTAGAGTTAATGAGACCTTGCTGTAAGAATAGCTTTTCCAATCTCTAAGCAAGATAATCCATGAAAGAATCTTAACATTTCGAAGAACTAAATATAGAATGCCCAGCTTTACGTGACACTGGAATGCCAGAGAATGGAGCAGCGTCACCTCGATGGTGCACTCATAGGCGAGCAGCGAAGTGCCTGGGGTCCATGGTACAGCTTTTACAACAGAAAGTACATTTGGTTTCTATTCACTTTCAAAACAACAGAGAGGAACCCTTAGCAAGATGGGGAACATTAAACTGTTATTCAGGCTGAGGATGACTGACTCGTATGGCAGGAAAAGCCTGTGTTCTCTAGAGAAGAAAGCCTCACTTCCCAACGGCCTCTTTGCTAGCCCCCTCTCTCTAACTTTCGCTCTCTCCCTCCCTCTCCACTTTCTTTCTTTCTCTTTTCATAGATATGAAGGTCAACAAAATCACCTGAAACTATAGCACTGGGAAGGAACCTCAAGAAATCATCGTCTGATTCAGTCTCCCCTGGAAACTTTGTTTCCCTTAAATAATTATACAAACTCCAAGGCATCGTTCCTTAATAAGGTCTAAAGTCACAGAAAAGTATTTCATAAAGCCTCTTGTGGAGCCTTGTATTATCTTAAATAATGAGAAAATGAATGAAATTCTTTGAGATTTGGCTGCTTTAAGATTTGAGAGGTTGTTAAATGTGAAATGTAGGAACAGAGTCCAAGTTGTGTTGCTTTGGCAAAGAACCCATGTCCCTGGTTCAGCTCTCACACGACCAGAAACCGACTCCCAGCACTGCTCTATTTCAAAACTACGATGCCAGTTACATTTCCTCTTCCTCACAGACAGAAAGGAAGGCATATTGGATAAGCTTATACAATGGAAGAATTCTGACGCACAGAATGTCCTAATGAAGTGTCCTTTGGGGAAGAAACAAACAAACAAACAAACCCAAGTTGAGAATTATGTAATTCTATCTTTGATATTATTCAGAAAATAACAGGGGGAAAATATCATCCAGCCTAGGTTCCTCGAGGACCTCCGGTCAAGGCCTCAAGCATGTATCCTGGCTGCAGACTGGCTATAAATAAATTTAATAACGCTGAAAAAAAAATCACTGCATCATTTACAGTTCTCTCTCAACTCCAGCTGACAAAAATCCAGTCCAGATGTTTGTTTTGCAAGAACCACAGCAGAAGGGTGAGCTTCCATCCTAAGTAAGGAAGCTTTAGACAGAAGGGGGTTGGCTTACAGAGAAAGGAAGGAAAGACAGGCAGAGAGGCAACAGACAGACCTGATTTGGTACTGATTTAACAGAGACATGGTAATTAGTGTACTTTGTATATAAGAAATTCAGTTTATTATTTCCCCACCCCCACTTCATCTCTGTCTTTAAAGCCACAAGGGCTTGGCTGGTGCAGCCTAAAATGGTTGTTCCATAACCTTTGCTTTTAAATTAAACAAATGACCTCAGATTCTGGAGCACTTGTTGACTCAGGGGAAAATATGCCATTAAAAGTGTGCCAGAAGCAGATTTAATTGGTACAAGTTCCAAAAAGTGCTCAAAAGAACACAGGCTTCCCGCATATAGATTTCGGGGAAATTACTCAAAGGCCGTACAGCTTTGTCAGAATTTGAGATGTGAAACAAGGCAGCTGAAAGAGTCCATATCAAAAGGGTAAATTCAATTCAGGAGATATTAATCTGATTACCTAAGGTAGGCCGCGAATCGGATATGCTCCATTGTGCTCTCTCGCTCAACCTGGACAGCTGGAGGAGCCAATGGCTTCCTTTTCCCTGACATATAATTAAGTTTTAAGAGGCGATCAGGTTACGGATACAAAGTTTTAAGAAATATTTCACTCAGGAGTGGCATTTACAGTACTTGTCTGTTGCAAGAGGCATTGTTCACCTTATTTCCTTGAGCCTTGCTGGAGCGTATGTGGACCAGGGCCTCGAGGCTTGGTGTTTGTGTTTCAGGCTACAATAACCGCCCTCTGTGCAGGTCCTCTGTGCACCTGCCTGGAGGAAAAACCAGTCCAGCCGCCTCCCAAGACAAAAGCGCCCTGTATTAAGTGCTGAAAACCCAGACGTGAACTGACCCTGTCAAATTCCAGTTAGGAAAAAAAAAAAAAAATCAATATTTTCACTCAATCCAACAGGAGCTGTCAGGTAGGTTTCTGGGTTTCCTTTTGCATCTGCAGAGTCTGAACAAGGGTGACCAGGCAGCAGAAATCGTTTCTTTCTTGAGAGTCTTCCTAGTTTTCTAGTTTCCTTTCCTCATGGCCTGGAATATCATAATCTGCCCTCTGGGGTCAACACTGCTCCTCCTCTACCAGGCCCTTCCCATTAGAATCTCTTTTTCACCAAAGAAGTGTGTTATCAATTTCGTGTTTTCAAAGATTTTTTCAATATATACTTGTCACAAACTCCAGGTACGCTCAGAATCGCAAGAATGCTGACTGGTAATCCAGAGGACCAAAACTGTACTTCCTCTATGCCATGGTGGGCCTTTGCAACAATTGGCCAGAGGTCATGTTACAGCACAAATACGCATTTTCTTGGAGACGTTCAGTTTAGGCTCCTTCTAATTCATCTCTGATGCTAGTCTCCACTGACCTGTAATTTTCATGAAGAAAAGTGATTTTTTCATAAAATCTGAAACCCAACCACTTTAGCCCAGGTAAAATGTGACTAAAATGAGAAAGACAAAGCGACAATCTCAACTGGTGAGTGCAACTTACTCAGAACGCCAAAAAGGACATGTCAATTATAGTCTCCTACTTCTCTAAGTAGGAAGGAAATTAAATCATGATTTTTTTTCAGAATTGGGGATAAAATTATGATTTTGATAATTATTTTAAACTGCTACTCATCATAAGGCTTTGGCTGCGATCATTTTCTAATGTATTTGGTGATGAAGAGCTAAACTTTCAAAAGTTAATAGCTTTCTTTTTGGCTGGCTGAGGCTGCCCAAAGGACAAGTCTCATGCTCCACGTGGGGGTGGGGATCAAACTGCGGTCACCAGGGCCAGAGAGACTTTGCTGAATCCTGTGCTTTAACCAACAGAGCTACCTGGCAAGCCCCCCAAAGGTTGATAGCTTTCTTACTTGATTTCAATAGCTCCTTCAAACTCATACGCCAAGGGGCAGAAAAACCAATCACACAGGAAAACTGAAGTCCCTAACATGACCATTCCATCCCTATGAGTTTGTTTTGTCTGGAGAAAGCCTAGGACAGTGGTAGCAAACCTACGGCATGTGTGCTGCAGTGGGCTGTGAGTTACCATCAGAAGCTCTAAAAGTTTCCCATCGGCGTAGGAACAAGGTAGCAATTTATCTGATTTGCTGCTCATTAAACAGCTGACAAAGAAAAGCAGTCACCCACTACAGGTGCTAAGCTATGCTAAGCTACCTTGGCTGCCTAGGGAGTTCTCGGTGGAAAACGGCACTCGATGCCGCTTCCTGAATAGTTCTAGGCCAATGACAGAGGCTGTCTTTTGGCTGATTGTATGCGCTGTGACTCAAGACAGAGCAGTGAGGTAGTCCACTAGGGTTCTGCTCTAATAGTGTAAAGGGGTAACATAAGCCACTACCACAAAGATCACAATGGTTTTCATTTTTGTAGGTGCCCCGACATTAAAAATTTGCCTCTCATTCTACAGGCAACTGAAGAGGCACTGTGCTGCTGTGGGAATGCTTTTAGCATTTGTGAGCCATTTCTCAGGCCTTTATTTTCTTCTCTTGTTCCAGTGCACTACAGTGCAATGCATATGACCAATTTAGTT
>PVKN010035277.1:0-11666 GCA_004027915.1 Capromys pilorides | reverse complement strand
TATATATACATATATATATATATGGAATGTAGTTCAAAGTAGGTCAGTGTGAAGGACCTGGGTTTGGGGCTGGGGATTTGGCTCAGCAGTAAAATGCTTTTCTAGAAAGTTGGAAGCCCTGAGTTCGGTCCTCAACACCAAAAACAAAAAATAAACCTCCCCTGAAAAACAATTCAACTAAAAAAAAATACAGTAAAATGATAATAATAAAAAAGATAAAAAACAAACAAGGCAACTGTGAATGACCTGGGTTCAATCTCAAGTACGGAAAAACAAAAAATAAAACCCAACACTTTTCCCAAATAACAATTTGAGAATTGCTGAATAAATCTGCTCGCTTCCACTAATTTGTGGTATTACCTTTTCAAGCAGTTTTCCACACTCATTGTACCCCAGGTACTTGGAGTATCTTGCTCTGTTACGGTCTCTAGTGTGCAGTCTGAGCTAGCACTTAACTCTTTAAATGATCATAATATTCTTTATTAGCGGCGTTCTTCTCCCCAGTTTTTGTTTCTTCATACATGAAAGAAAATTTTCAGATAAACTTTTTTTTGGATGAACAAAATAAGCTCCAGAAAGATCCAACGATTTGATCAAAGCCACATAGGAAATCAGTGGCAGAACTTGGATTAATATTTATATTACATTTTATGTATTTTGCTTTTCTGAATAGTGAAGATTCAAGAAATTTGAATTCGAAATCAAGGGGCTAACTACTGATGAGGCCTACGAAGAGGTGGAAAAGAAGTGTTTTGGAGGCAGCAAGAAGTGCTGGTGATATACATTGCTATTTTAGCATTCCAATTAATATTAAAAGAGATAGCTACACAGACGCAGGATTTCAGATGAATGGAAACCAAAATAATAAGTCTCACCATTTTTTTGGTTTTGCAGTTTTTAAATTAATGAAAGTATTGATTTTTCATTGTGAATGGAAATAAATTATTGGTGAGAAAGAATTTCAACTATGGTTTCACTTAGGCATTTTCCTTCAAATTTTAAAATAGTTTGATAAACTCAATTGTAAGAGAAGTCTTAATGTTGATTCATCAGTAATGATAACATTAACCTCATGGGTATGCAGCATGTAGAATAGAAAAGTTAAGAAATATTTCACATGTTGGGAGCATTTTAAGCAAACAGCTCTAGGATTATTTCTACTCTCTACTGAAATTCTCTTAATGAAGAAGTTAAAAACTAGCATATGTTTATAACCTTTTATCCTGTGTGATGTATAAAATGAATGAGTTAGCATTAAGCCAAGCAGAATAATGCTTGGTGTTAGAATCATGAGGTGTTAGTGGAAAATACGGTACTTACATATATGCCTTGTGATGCTAGATGAACTTAAAAGGAATACTACCAGGATGTAGAATCAGAATTCCTCACCATTTCTTTTATAATTCCTCTCATGCAGTGAAGGGAGAGCTATTCTGTATCCCATTAGGGACAAATACGTAATATCTTTTCCAGTTTTTTTTTTTTTGAAAGTTGTCTCTTTGTTTAAAAGTTATCAGAATAGCTGAAAGAAAATCACTTGTAGCTTAGATATCATAATTTTTACTTTTTTTGGTGAAAAAATACATTTTAGATTATTTTCTGGGGTGACTTAGTTGTAAGAGGAAGCCTACAAATCAGTGAGGTACCAAGGTGAGGGTGCGTGTACAGGGATGGGCTCCTGAGAAGAAGAGCACCCCACTGGAGGTGCTGGGCTTGACGAACTGAACCATTCAGCTGCCTAATACATTTCCCTCTGACAAAGCAACCTGAACTGCCATGAGGGAAACATGGACGATGACTGCTTTGGCTTCTTCAGGCTGAAAGGAGTCATAGTTGTTGTAATGTTTTAGGCAGCTGAATTACATAAAAATATTATAGTCAGTCAGACAGGACCAGGCTATCAAGGAGACAAGATGGAAGACAAGGTGACTTTGCAACTTGGAAGAGACAGACACTCCCCTATGGGCCAGACCTTAAGATAAAAGAGGAAACAAATACAGCTACATACTTCCCTAGGGATGGATGGGCATCAGAGATTGATATTCTACATAGGTATCAGTCACCTTGAAAGAGCTGGAAATAGTCACTGACTCAACCCCCAAGAGGAAGAGACCCTGCCCTGTATTCATGCCTACTTGCTACATGACTTGCTTCCTCATTTGGTACTGGATGTAATCAATTTTACCTGAGCAGTGGTGCTTGCAATCTCATTGGTTGATGGTAGTTTTGTCCCACCTCATGCCCATCTAAACGAGTTCCCATGCTCTCCACCACCTTAGACTTGCCTTGTTGCATTGTTTTACTCTGTAAAAGTCCCTGGAAGAGAGAGCTTCCCAGGGACCGTGTTCTCAGGACCCTCTCTGTCCTTCTCTCAGACAGGATCTTTCTTCCCCGGAGTAAATATATCCTGCTTTAAAAACAAACAAACCAAACAGCACCACTGTGAAAGATATAATAACTGAGTAAAACCGCCATGCTATAGAAAGAAAAACAAATTTTCTTCTTATTGCCCAGTTACTAGAATTATTTCAGGGACAAATTCCACTTTGTATTAATAATTAGTGTGTAAATGTAGAAAAGGGTGCTTCAAAGTAGCTTTTCATATTCACACTTATTATAGAAAATTTAGAAAGTAAAGACAAGTTTAAAAAGCCACTTATAATCTTTCATTTAGACTTCATTTCTATTAATATTTGGTATAGATTTTCCCCCCAAAATATCAAAGCCATTAAATGTTTGCACATAAGAGGGCCATGAGTTTTCCATCAAGGGAAGTATTCAGGCAAGAAGACTTCTGAGCTTCCTACATTCGATGGTGGACTGAATCATTTTTGAAGTGTGGCTTGTGCTCTCAAATAATGCTATCAGAACTGAAGTCCTAGGAAAGTTAATACTATCATTTAAAATGAGATGAGATAGTATTGTAATAACTAAACTTTCTGGCTTACCTTTTTGCCTCTGACACTTGACTTTCCCTGAGTTTCAACCAGGACACCATAAAATTGTAAGTTAGGGTAGCAGAATTTCAAAGGATGATGTCTTTGAGTTTCAAAAGCTAAGTGCCTCTAAGAGCTCAGAACTAAGGCCAGGCTGACTGGAGGGGAGGTAATGCGCTGTGGGATACCATGCTACTGGATCAGGAAGAGATTTTCTTTTACTCTAAAGGAGGGAGAATCATGAAGAAATGAGAGTAAATGGCACACCACAAAGTTCTGAGTTCTTCTTGTCCTCCACTGAGCTTAGACCTTAAGATGGTCTGAGCATTCTGAGTTCAGACACCATTATTCTTTGGGGGAACAGGTAGTGGTATAGACACAGTCCAGATTACCCTTGTCTAGTATATTAAGGACAGTCAAGCAGAAATTGCTGCATGTAGGGCTAAGCAAAGGTGACCTAAGGCCGCAGTACAGAAAGTTGCCTCACACAAACAGTGAAAGGGCGAGGCCTGGCACTAGCTGTTGGAGATGATTACTAAAACCCAGAAAGGAAAGGGTACCAATCTACAGGGGTGGCAGAAGCCAGGCACTTTCCACTCTGCTGATCTGCCTTACTGTCTTTCTCTAGTAGAATGTGTACATTTGGTGCCCAACGACATAATCTGTTTTTGCCTGGTGCTGTATTCTTAGACCAAGATTTGTGTTTGTCTTGTAGAACTAGGTGCTCAATAAATATTTGTTGAAATACTGTATAATCAGATGCCCTCCCTGTACCCCACCAAATGCTTAGGCAGCACATAGCCTTCCAGAATAGAAAAAGAAACACCCAGGAAAATCTGGAAGACAGTCTAAACCGACTAAATTTAAGTCATTTAGAAAGATGGGTTCTTGAGATATAAATTAGTTTCAATTATGGCACAATAATTACATTCTTGCACACCCGAGTTTAGAGAAAACAAGAGCATGAAGGTGGAAATGAAGAGAGCTAATATTTCTTGAGAGCTTGTTAAGGAATGGTAATTGTACAGAGTGTCTTTCCTTTCCATATGATATCTGACAAGTTTGCAACATGTATCCAGTCTGAATAAAACTTGCAAAAGAAGGTTAGAATAGAGTGCAATTTTGGTCTTGCTAATGCTATGAGTGGCTTGAATTTAAAGATAACACCATTTTTTTGGCCATCTACAATCTGACCATCACATTCTATTTTAGGTAGAATGCTCAGTGAGTTTTCAGAAATGCAAGTCTTTAAAAAACAAACAATGGTTTGCTCAAAAACAGAAAATTATTTATTTTGCTTTTACACGTATACAGTTATCATCTGTACTGTAGTGGAGGAATGAATTACATATTTTTGTGTATATTTTTGCAAATATGTTTGCTGGGCCTACTCCTAACTTCACTGTCCAGCCTACATATCTGTGATCTCCTGCTGCAATAAGCTTTATCAACAGGATGGACGGTCTCCATCTCATTTTTTAGAGAACTACTGCCACAGATTATCTTGAGCTTCACGACAAAGGTTTCTCAACTTCAGGCTGCTAAGAAACCACTGCTACACTGCTAAGTTTGGTAATGATGTGGCTTATGTGGACACAAAGCCAAGCCAGTGAGTCTCCTTACCAAGAAAAGATTTTCTGCCTATTTGCAAGGTTTGAAGATGGGTTCCAGGTGTCTTCTTGTTCAGGGATTGCCTGAATTGCATTGTGCTAGTGTTGTTCAGATAAAGATATATCTTTGTCTATGTCTTGTACTCTGATAAATTAATACCAAGACCATAATATGCAATGTATCAACTATTGTAACTGTCCTACTCACCTGTCTTGTTGTTTATCTTTTTTTCTGTTTAATATAAAAAAAATTAAAAATTGCAATAAGAAATGTTGCTCAGGGACACTGACTGATCTCACTGTCACTATAAGTGCTGGACCATTCATGTCCATGACAAGACAACTCTGACAGGCTCCATGATCACTGCAGCTTCCTGTGGGACTGGATAAAACTTGGTAGGGTTCATATGAGCTCATGTTCTTTGTGCGCCCAGTCTACTGACACCTCCTCCTTTCTTCCAGGGATGGGTGCCAATAAATACCTTGCATGTCACACTCTACACTAGGGTCTCTTGGCAAACTTAACCTGTGACTTCTGGTTTTAGACGTAGTCCAAAACAGCCAGAAAACAAGACGGAGATTTGGAGCTTAGTCACCTGTCACCTCACCAGAAAGAAAAAAATCTGGGAATGGTGGCAGATGGAGCCGTGACAGATCCTCACACAAGGTGACAGCCCAATTGTCAAAACTCTCACTATTGGGGAGTTAGGTATTGTATCCTTGGAGATAAAGAGCTTGTGTAGTGTATGAGGCATTTAAGAATTAGAGTAGGAGACTGTTTAGAAACTATAGGGTGAGTGAAGCTGAAGAGCCCTTCTTAACTACCACTTATACTGTACAAATCCCACGTACAGGGACAGAAGCCTGCATTTTGTAAGCATGGGCAGTAGGAGAGCACATGACAGAACTCATTAATGCCAAAGGGCATGGAATATTAAGAGCTAGGTGAGGGGCTTAATTGCTGGAAGTGAGGTAGATGTGATTTTAATAAAAAACAGCAAGGTGCAAGGGGGAGCCAAAGGGTCCTGACTCAGAATTAAGAAGACAATAACAGAACCTAGCATTACCAGGAACAGAATAGACAGCTTAAAAGAATGCTATTCTGTTTGAATCACTGTATTATGTTGGTGCATCTAATCACAGTGTTATTAGTTATTGTGGCTTCCTGGACACTTGGGCTTCTTGGGGCTAAGGACTAGCAGTAAAGGCCAAGAGTTATTATCAAAGTTAGTATGATTAGCCTGATCCAGTGGAGGAGATAGATACAAATAATTATATATATATATATATATATATATATATATATATATATATATATATATTATGATCCAATGTGGAATAATATGTGTGGCACCCAGAAGATCTACATGGGCCTCCAAGTTCTCTATTGTGAGAACAGTTGTGATGGTCATAGACAGGGCAGAAATCCTGCAGTGAACAGGGGCTTGGATCCCTCACAAGTGAAGTTTTAAGTTGCTGCACCAGGACAGTCAATCATTATGATGAGAAGAGGCCATAGCTGAGGCAGATGGAAGGAACCTAGAATGGATAGTGGCAGAACACAATAGGGACCTGAATATAGAACTATCTGTAATTGCTAGCCTTGTATTTTATCTCTTATTTGGTTTCCTCAGAAAAGAGGCCTCTGGAATCCTGGGGGCAGCTGCTTCCCAAACATACTGACAACGCATTGTAGTGGCTCAAAGGGTACTATGGTGGACACAACGCGTGCTGCTCACACCTGGCTTTAAGGAGAGACTCATAGCCCAGTTGCCAGGTATGCAGGCTACATGCAGGTTCAGCAGTCAGCCCTGCAGGCTTCACCCTGAGAGACTCCCAGCAACACTCATGGCCAGGGACAGATGGGAGTGAATGTGTAAAGGCCAAGGTACTTCAGATCTGGAAGTAGTCCTGGAGAGCCCAGATGCTTCAGAACTCCAGCTCAGAGTTGGACTGACTTTGTCAATCCCACTTTATAGCTTGACTTCCCTTTCTTCCCCATCGAGCAGCACCTCTCTTCATTGGGGTTATTAGTTAAGTGGGACAGTGCTAAAACCACCCTGTGATAGTAGCTGTGAACTCTAGGGGATCAGGGGTTTGTGAGAAACCCTGACATTTTATGAATCTTTTCTTTTTCCTTTCAATTCATGCTTCATCCTCAGCAAAACTGGCATAACATCATCAATTATATCTGGATAGTAATTCATATAGCCCAAGCCTGTTCTGGTCATTCCTGATCCACCCTGCATGTGAATATCATCTGTGGAATGTTCAAAAACATGTTGGTTTCTGGGACCCACCCAGAGGGAATCTGTCACAATTGGCCTGCAGTGAGGCCTGGATACATTGTAAAACCTGTGCTTGTGACTAGAAAAAAAGAGAACCTGTGCTCTAAGGACAGCTGCAATCTGGACTCAGCCTCTGAAGCTTTCCTTCTGTGTGTACTGTGTGATGATAGAAGAGTTTTAGCAGTTCTTTGAGCCTCAGATTCCTCATTTGGTAAGCAAAATGAGTGGTGCAAGTGACTTCCTGAATTATTTTGGAGAGTAGACATTAAAAGTTTGTGAAAACTGCACACTTTACAAATGCTGACTTTTATTGTATGTGATTACATTTGTCTCTGTCAATTTTTATTTTATTAACAAGGAAGGAAAGGTGGTTTTCCATTCTGGCTAATGCTTTTGAAAAAGGAAAGTGGTTCTGATTTGGTAATCCAAGAGCAAGGTCTAGACCTCTGGGTTTCAAAAATGCTACCCAGATGAACCTAGCATGTAGGAGCATCTGGGAATCCTTGGTTAAACTATCTGTACAAATTTCACACAGCTAGCTAAGTGAAAGACAGGGACACAGCTCTTAAACTTTTTGTAAGTTTTATCTACTATTAACATGCTGAACTTTTCATTTGTGCCCATACTTCTTATCACAACATTACACATTATTAATAAAATACAATTGAATTTAGCAATATTAAATAATTATAATGTGCTATGATTGTTAAATGTTAAAATAATGACTTCTATTCCATTATTGTTAAGTCATACAATTTGGGTCCTTTTATTAAGTAAAGTATATTACCTATGTAGGTAACATAAGTGGTTTTTTAAGATTACACAAAATGAGCCTAAATTAAACAATGTGACCCGAAGGCTGAAGTAACATAAGCACTCACCAAATGAAAGATTTAAGTGAATTCAAAATAATGGAGTGAGGTGCTCTTACCTACTGTTACCCCGTCTTGAACATGCTGACTTAATGTGGTATCATGAAGGAAGAGAAAAGAACAAAGACAGAAGAGAATAAATAGAGAAATGAAGATCACTTTAGTGTGATCATGACCAGGCCATTCATTATTTCCCTTATAGCCTGGAAACAATTTCATACTCATTGGAAGATGTGACCTTTGAATGTTCCTCAGTAGCAAAAAGACAAATATTCCAGAAGCTGACTGTTAGCTAGTAGAGTCATCTGTCCTGCCTGCTCTCGGATTCGAGGTTACTGTCAGGAAAATGCAAACTGTAGCTGAGCAGACGTGTTACTTATTCTTTACATTTCCTGACTTTGGGGTAAGCTCTCTTGACAGCTCCCTGATTTCTCTAACACAGCAAATCTTTAATCAGTCTAGATATGTTAAAATGTGATTTTTACAGTGAAATGACCTGAGTTGAGTACTTGAGTTGAAATGTGTATTTTTTTCCCCTCAAAAGCTGACTTGTAGGGAAAAAAATCAGATATTCTATGATATACTTTGCCTTAGTGACAAGATGTTTTGGGGGAAATCATCCAAGCTTGAAATAAAATCTTTATTGCAAGTAATTCTACATTCATGCCAGTCAGATACATTGTCGGATTAAACCAGATATCCCAGGGGAAACCTACGGTGTATGCACCAGGCACAGTTGATTATTTGGACCTCCTGTCAGTTCTTAACTTCCTGACAATGGCTGAAGCATTCATAGCTGCTACAACTCTGTTTTCATCTTTATTTTGAGAGAAAGTTAATACACTTTACCTTAACGACACCAAATGTACTGGAAAATAACCCAGTAATAAGATATACCCCACCTACCAAGTAATATCTGTGTGGAGGGAGCATTTAACAGTGCGTTTTAAGGAAACAAATACAAGCAGCAAATGACTGAAAGATATTATGATTATTTTTTTTTCTGCTTGAACTTTAAAATTTTCTTGGCAAAGCCTCATGTGTACTGCCTTAAAACCAGTGTGTACACAGAATCACAGGCCACATAAATGGCTTTCATTGCAAATTCCCTTCAAATGGCAGTGCAGCCTCCTTCTATGTTTCTATTGAAGCAATTGAGTTATCAGTGTTATTTGGGGTTAAAAGAAAGACACAGGTGTGCAAGGTGACATTTGGTTCTATAAGGAGAATCATGGAGCTCAGAGGTTACATTTGAAAAGCTCACAGAATCATTTTTTGGGGCGTAGTTAGCACTATAATCAAAAAGAGAGAAAAAGGAATAATTTCAAATTTGAAATTTTATTCTGATTCATTGTGAAGACAATTCAGTGTTGTAGTTCCAGAGGAAAGGAAAGGACATTACCTCCTATAGATATTTGTTAATAGCCACATTCATTTGGAAATGCACTAGGTAATTTCATCGTTTGATTGTATCTTATTTATTTATTTATTTATTTATTTTGCAGTACCAGGGACTGAACTCAGGGCCTTGCACTTGCCAGGCAGGTGTTTATGCCACCAACCTATCTCCCTGGCCTGATTATATATTTTAAAGATGTCTTTTCTCATAGCGTCAGAGACAGAAGCAAGAAGATCAAGTGGGTTTTGACCCTTTAATGCATAGTCCATGAGATAAAAATGTTTCAATGAGGAAAGAAAATGTGTTCTGAGAAACATATTTTCTGACACTGACAAAAGTTCTAAAAAATGCTGTATGTACATGGTTTCAAGGTAAATCCTGAGGGGATTTAACTGAACTTGTCAGATACAAAAGTTTCTTGTTTTGTTATACAGGTCTTGCCTCAACTTGCCCTTAACCATCCAGCAGAAAAGTTTAACCACGAGGCATAAAAAGTAAAGCCAGATAAGTATGCTGAGCTGTAAAAAGGCTCAAATCAACAGCTTCCGACAGTGCCAGTTCTGCTGATAACCCACTACTATTATGGAATTTTGGACTATGCACACAACTACTTTATCTTAGCTCAATGAAAAGAAATATTTACACCAATAGTGTTTAGAAAAGTTACCATGTCTGCATCTTGTACTCTGAACAACTACTATGAAGACAACAATATGCATTTATTAATTATTGTGGCTGTCCTACTACAGTGTTTTGAAATAGTCTCATTGTTATTTCTTACTAAAAGTAATAAAATTATAAAAAAGAAATACACTTTCATACCTGAGAAATGTGTTGTTAAATTAAAATTTAACTTTAAAAAAACTTTGTTTTTAAGTGAAAAAAAGATCACAGATGTCCTTGACTATCTGAATGGATAAGCAAAAGTGGTCTAATTGCACGATGAAATAGTGCTCTGAGACAAAAAGAAATGAACTATCAAACCATGAAAAGTTACGGAGGAATCTTAAATGCATGTAGTCTTTTTTTTAAAAAAACAAAAACTTTATTTATTTATTTTTATGTTATGTCCAGCTCAGCCTACCCTGGGGGTGGGGCTGGCACAGCATGTGGTGCTGGGGATCGAACCATGGTCCCTGTGGTTGCCTAAGCTTGCCTAAGCAGGTGCTTCAGACTACTGAGCTATCTTGCTGGCCCCAAATGCATATAGTCTTTAAGGGAAAGGAACCAGCCTATTTCAACTGATTGATATTCTGGAAAAAGCAAAGTGATCAGGACAGTAAGAGAGGACTGGCCTGATAGCTAAGTGGACTAAAGTGCCTGCTTAGGCAGAGCGCAGTGGCCAGGGTTTGACCTCTGGCCTGTCATGCACGGAGCACACTGAGAAGGCGATTGAGACTGGGTGTGGTGGTGCAGGGATATAATCCCAGCACTTTGGAGGCTGAAAACTGGAGAATCATGATGAATCTGAACTACATAATGAGACCCTGTAGACCCTGTCCTAAATACAGAAAAAAAAAAAAGAAAAGAAAAAGGAAAGAAAGACAATAGGAGATCAGGGGTGGGTGATGAATAGATATAGCACAGGAACTTTTAGGGTGGAAAATGTATTCTACACCACGGTTATGGTACTTTGTTCAAGATTTGTAGACTGCATCTCACACAGAGCCTGAACTCTAATGAAACCTGTAGACTTTAGTTAATAATACCTTGATATCGGCTCTTCTGTTATAGCAAATATACTACAGGTGCAGAATGTTGGTGACCAGGGAAGCTGTGCTTATATATGCCCCAGGAAAACCCTCTGAGAGTGTATGAAGACTGTACTTCAGGTTCAGTTTCTCTGGAAATCTAAACTTGGCCTGCACAATAAAATCTATCAATTTTTGAAGGTAAAAAGTAATTTACAATGAGAGCAGGTTGCAGTCCACTAGGGGCCTAGAGGTCCATTTATCTGTTCATCTATCCTTATGGCCCCAGTTGTTGGAATGATTTTGCACTTACATCACTACTGTCTCTGTCACCACACCTATGCCATTCAGCATACTCAAAATCACATTTACATGCATCTCTACAAGGAAACATTTACAAATTGTGTTCTGATCACTTTGTTATTTGCTTTCTTGGCACTTAAGCATTCACTCTATTGCATTGTTGCTCATGTGTTTTATTTTTATCTCCAAGTTATTTCGTGCACATATGTTTTATCTTCCTCAATTAAATTGTAAAATCTTTGAGATTAGGTGGTATGTTACCTACAACTGTATTCTAAATGTTGTTTGCACTAGAAAGCTCTAACATTCTAAACCTAATGTTCATAAAAAATTTTTTGTGTATTTTATGTGTGACTGATAGGTTGAGCTTTTCAATCTGCATGACTTTTGCTCCAGCAGAAAAGAACTAGAATCAACCAAATATTTTTCTATCTTCGGTCAGAAAAAAATCTGGCTACAGATATTCTCATTTATTTCCTTTCATGTTCAGGAGGAAAAGCTGGTCTCACTGAGGGAATACAGATGCCTTCTCTATGCTATTCCTTCTAACCTTTCTATTTCATTCTC
>PVKN010035276.1:0-11638 GCA_004027915.1 Capromys pilorides | reverse complement strand
AAATGGAAAAAGGAGAGAAACAGGGAGCCTTGAAGAATGGACTCTGTATTATTCGCTAAACATCTTTAACCTGAGATATTTAGGTGAATTTGTTAATTTCATGTTTTAAAATAATGAATGTTTTAAAATGACCAGTATGCCTTGAAGTACTTAAAAAAAATTAGATGACTTTCAATTTTTTTAACACTGTCTGGTAGAGCAAAACAATATGACATATCATTAGGTAAATTCTTACTCCCGGAAAGTTATTCTACACTCTTTATATTAATCACTGAATAATATAATACAAGCATAATACCCAAGCATATAATAGCCAAGCATATTTCTTTTCTTCATGAGAAAACATTTGTCTCAGAAAAGTAGAAAATTTTAAAATAAATACTTACAACAATTCCAGACTGTGATAAAATACAAGAAAAAATAAGTTATAGAGTGTGATAGAGAAAAAATACTGATTAGTAATTGCTCACAAAAAGTGTTCTGAAGACACAGATTTGGGCTGAGCTCTGAAAGCTAAGAGGTCTTATGCCAACTATGGAGATAGTATATGGAGTTAAGATAGTAGAAGCAAAGCTTCTCAATAGATACACTTGATCTGTTGGAAAAGCAAGAAAGCCAGCATGATTTTAAGGCTTAACATTATAGGAAAGAATAATGATTGAAGACAGTTTTTATGTGTCTCATGTGGTGAGATTTTGAGGTTTATTCTAAGTATGATGGCAAGCCATTAAGTTTTTTTTTTTCTTCAAACTGGACAGAGGTATTCAAAAATACCACTCAATTTGATTTTAGAAAATGGACTAAATGAGAGATGAAACAGAAGGCTCTTGTAGGAGGTCATTAAATATATCCAGGCAAGAGAAGGCAATAATCGTGGAAACATGAAAAAAGAGGGGAAAAAAATCATTGGAAGTAGAACTAATAAAACTTACAGGGGCCTGAATGAAAAAAAAAAAAAAAAAAAACAAGAAATGCTTCTAGGTGTTGTGGGTTCATACCTGGCATTCTGATACTACGGTTCACTGAGATAGCAATATGTGTGGAGCAAAGATAGTTAAGAGGGACTCAGGGATCCAATTATACAGTGCTCAAGGTTATAACAAGGAAATAACACACTTTACATAAAACCATAAACTGTCATTATGGAAATATTTTCAAAGTAGAAGTGATCCATACTAGATAATTGGAGAAGTTTAATATTATACAGTTCTGAGGAAAGAAGCTGACATATAAGCTACAGTTTACAACAAGAAAGGGGAATACTACTTGGGATAAGACTTGCTTTTGTGTTTTAATTAGGTCAACTTGCTGATCAAGCAAAGTGCACAGGAGGAGGTAAATAGGTCCATTCAGGAAGGTGTGGCTTTGTCACAACCATCCGCCCCTAATGGGATTTTATTTTTTCTCTCTCTGGGATGATTCTACGGAGGCCATTGCTTGGTACTAAACCACTGCTTTCCATGACTGGTACAAATCATTCAATTGAATTGATTGATGAGTTTGCACCTTGATGAAGTGGAAAATATGAATTCCACTGTGCTCTAGGAAAAGCCTGGGGCATTGGAGGAGCAGACAAGGCATGAAGTTTGATGACAACAAAAATTGGCGGTGCTTGATGAAGTTCCTTCTGATTCCTGGAGCTGTCAGTCAATCATCAGAAAGAGAGGCCCAAGTCTTCCCAAGAATAAGTCCTGTTCTGGTAAATATTAGAGATTTAATGAAACACATTCACTCTTCAGACCATGAGAAGGCTCTTTGGCAAATAAGGAATTCAACATGGCTTAATGAAGTGTATATTTCACGTGCGCTGTGAGGGCACTCGGGTGTGCGGATGGCTGTTACTGAGCTTGCAGGTGTATTTGATCTCAGTAGAAACAAACTGCAAGGGACTAGGTCTTTGTATTACAGTCCCCATGTTCCTGGAGAAGACAGAAAACTGCTATGCACCACAGTTCCTTCTCCTCATAATGAAAATAATGGCATATCCAGCAGTAAAAATTGATTCTTCTTTTCTTTCACACGAGGAGCAGTTAAGTACTGAGCTACCGTACAGAAGAGACATTATGGCTCAGAGAAGAGACTCCAGAGCGCTGGATCCAAAGCTGGGAACACATCCCAAGCTCTTCACGTTGAGCCAAAATCCCCTCTTCCCTTCCTTTCTGCGTTCCTTCTCTATACTTTTTTTGTTCCTTATTCAAAACAGCAAGTTGTAAGTGGCACTACATGTATGCTGTTGGAACACATGTATTACTGCAGAAAAGAGCCCTGTGTATGCTTTCTCACTCAGCACTTCTAAAATAAGGTGATTTAAACTCTTAAAATGATCCTACAGTACATAATAAGATATTTGCCAGGCAAACAAGGGCTTCCAAAATGCAGAGATAAAATACCTTTACATAAGGAAGATTCTTCATTAATGAAGGTCCATTTGTTAAACTGATGTGATATAATAATTGAATGAATTGAATT
Organism: Capromys pilorides; assembly: GCA_004027915.1. Taxonomy (NCBI): domain Eukaryota; kingdom Metazoa; phylum Chordata; class Mammalia; order Rodentia; family Capromyidae; genus Capromys; species Capromys pilorides. The sequence goes on along the minus strand of PVKN010035276.1, from coordinate 9,169 downwards.
CATTTATTTATTATATTTTAAGGAAGGGCTTACAAGGTGTTCAGGGTCTCACTATGTAGATTGGATTTATAGTGATTCTCCTGCTTATAGCCTCCCAAGAACTGGGATTATAGGCGTGGACCACCATGCCCAGTCTCAATTGCTGTCTCAGTATGTCCCAGGGGTGGGGCCACATAGTAAGCCCAGGGATTGAACCCCTGGCCCCCTGCACCTGCTTGTAGGTGCTTTAACTTTTTTTTTTTTTTAGTAAAACTTAAATATTTTATCCCACAGTGTGTGTACAAAGATGGAGAATGGCACAAGTATGGCTGGGCAGAGACCTCCAAAAGGTAGTTCTCAAATGTCAGTCTGCAGCCCAGCACCTAGAGATCTTGCTGAACTAATTCTTTGACTCCCTGTCTCTGGTGATTTTATGTTAGTTTGTCTGGGATGAAGTCTAGGAATTTGCATTTCTAACAAGCTCACAAGTGGCTATGAATTAGCTTGACAGGGAACCCTGGGAGACTGCTTCCTAGTGCTTTTCAGAATGTGTCTCTGAAAATCAGACTCTCCATCTTAGACTCACTGAATCACAATTGTGTCTTAACCATATTCCCAAGTGATGCTTTAACGTTAGTGACAGCATTTTAATGTATCTTTTAAAACAGTTTTATTAACATATATTCTCAATACATAATACTTATGCTCATCTTGGGGAATGGCCAGATATACATGTCATATATCAATTTCTTTAACTAACCCTCTCAGTCCTCCTGTCTCCCCATGTCCTTTCCCCTCTCCATGTGCCCAAAATACTAAAATGTGATCTAAAGAACATGGCATGAATAAAAAATTATTAAAAACATAAAAAATAAAGATAAAAAAGAACATGGTGTGAAACTCACTCATTTAAATGTATAATTAATTTTAAAATCTACTTATAAAAATATGGTTCTACATTTAAAACTCATTATTGCTCAATGAAAAGCTTTATTTATTAGTAATCCTTCACTTTTCTTCATCTTTCTAGATTCTTGTCATGGCAAATCAACTTGTTTTCTGGATTTTACTATCCTGCACATTTTCTATTAATGAAATCCTGAAGTTTATAGATTTTTTTGGCTTATTTCACTTAAAACTTTTAGTTGTTTGCCCATTTTGCAACACCTCTCAGTACTGCATTGCCTTTTATGGGTGAATGTCTCATAATTACCAACTATTTATCCTTGCCTCAAGTGATGGTCATTAGGGTTATGTCCGTCTTCTGCTTATTGGGAATAATGCTGCTATGAACATCTGTGCATAGGTTGTTGTGTAGATTTATATTTTCAATTACCTCAGGTAAGCACTAAGGGCAGTGATGACTAAAATATAAGGTAATTCTGCGTTTAACCTGTCAAGCATCTGCTACATTGTCCCAAAGAGGTTGCTCTACTCCACAACCCCACTAACAAAGAAGAAAGGTTCAAACGCCCCTCTGTCTTTGCCAATGAATTAGAGATTCAGTGAAGCACATTCACTCTTCATACCATGAGAAGGCTTGTTAGCAAAGGAGGAAATGAGCATGGCTTATTGTCTTTTCATAATCTTCCTAGTGCATGAAAGGGACTTCTCATTTGGTTTTAATTTACATTTTTCTAGTCATTGATGGTGCTGAGCATTTTTATGTGTTTTCTTGTCATTTTCTGGTATTGTCTAGAGAAATATCTGTACAGATCTCAAGTGATTTTTATGCCCGTTAATATTAAGAAATTTTAAGGCCAGGGAGATATCACAGCAGACTAAGTACTTGCTTAGGCAATTGCAGGGGCCAGGGTTCAATCCCTGGCACCATATTATGTGCCAGTCCCACCTCCTAGGCAAGCTCAGCCAGCAATGGGGCCTGGGGATGATGGCACACACCTGTAATGCCACCACTACTGCAGGAGACTGAAAATAGGAGGTTCACTATGAGTCTGATTTACATAGTGAGACCCTGTACACACACACAACCTTAAAAAATATTAACAAATTTTACCTGAGAGTTGCTCAGATTAAAGTCACTGATACATGGGACAGAGGCTGTAACCTGTGGAAGATTGTACCCACAAAGAGATGCTCAGCAGCAGTAAGAGACATTTTGGTTTCCACAAATAGTTCAGTCCTACTGAGATCTTTAGTACAGAAGTTGAACATATTATGAAACTTTCTAAAACACAAAGAGCAGACATTTCATGACGAACAATTATCCAGATGGCTAATGTTCAAATTCAGAAACCCTGACCTAGAGTAGGAATAGTAATGCTTACCAGAGATGGACTGAAGTGTTTCTCAGGATATTAGGCTTGTGGTTAAAAACACTGGGCAATCTCTGGAAAATCAGGATTGCTGATTTCTCTACTGGACCGAGCTGTATGCATAGTTGGTGTAAAGACTGAATACACATGGTTAAGATAGTACTTATATGTAATACAGGTGTTTGCTCAAGAAAGGCAATTTCTCAGGCCCTCCTCAGCACTCATGGCTATGAGCTTCAGGATGCTTCCTGCCGAGAGCCCCTTAGCAAGGCCAGACTTCTGTGAAGTCCTCTGCTGCTGCACCTCCATTGCTTGTGGATGGGACCAACTCCTAGTGGCTACTGGTGGAAGAAAATGAATGGCAGCTGCTCAGCAGCTTGAGGTTTTTGGAGCCTCTGCCCCCTTCTTTCTCTTTAAAGAAAGATAATAACAATGAAAATATTACAGCATGGAATGGGTTTTGTAGAATCCAGTGACAAAGGCACAAAAGGCCTCGCAGCCTCTGTCTTAGAGAGTGGTGGGTGCAGTTATCGACTGTGGAAGCAGAAAGGACCTGGGTGGGCATGTGCAGCCCCTTCATTTGATGCAGCCTCTGTGGTTTAATGATTGAACAGAGCTGTGTGTTAGGTTCATTACCATCCCAGGGTCAGGTGAGAATAATGCCCTTTTAATTGTCAGGATGGAGAAAAGTGAAGCAAAATTGTCTCTTCTGAAATCCCAGGTACCCTCCTGGGAAAAGCCAGGTCACACTCAAGGAGGGAAGCTCACCAGATTCCATAAAGCAGATGGTAATGGAATGGAGCAGGACAGAGATTCTCAAACATGGCTGTGAATCAGAACTGAACTGCCTCCAAGGATCCTGTAAACACGCATCCACCACTAGAGTGGATGACTTGGGAGGTTCAGGGTAGAACCTGAGATTTGTGCTTCTAACAAGTTCTCGGTAGTACTACAATAGAGCTAGAGATAGTGGCTTCCAGGTCTTTGCAAGTTGATGCGATACATAGTCAACAGCATGAGCAATGCGTAGGAGCTTTGGGGAAATGCAGATTCTCAGGCCCCACCCAGAACTATGACAAAAGTTTCTGTAATGTGTAAGATCTACTGTGGAACACTTAATGTGTTATAAAGTGAGATGTGCTGGTTAAGATTATCTAGCTGAGAAACCTGTGCTGCTGCTGATTCTAAAGCAGAGACTGACTTTATGTAAGGGTCATCTGACTAGATTTTGAAAATCTCCCTGCCTAAGGTAAACCCTAGGCCAATCAAATCAGAACTTCTGCAGGTCATGTGCAGTTCACTTGTTTCAAAGTTTCCATGTAATTTCAGTATGCTGTGAAATCCTGCTTTGAACAAAACCAGGCTTCCTGGCGAGTTTAGCCTGACAAGGCAGCCAAAGTGATCTGACACCAGGCACAGGAAACCCTGGCTTTACATGTTTACACGTTCTGCCTTACTGATTTGTGATTGCCTTAAAATTTCTAATATTGTGTTTTGTACTTTTAATCATAGCAATATTCTTCTTCTTGGTCTACAACCTTCTCTGGCATCATGTCCAACTTACATTTTTTTTTTTAATCTCACTTCAGGTGACAATTAACATTGCCTCTAATATTCTTAATCAATGTTGATAGACACTGAGGATGCCATGGCTGCCTCAAAGTCACTTGTGCTTCTTGCCAAACATGCACTTCCTGATCCTGCTCCAGATGGATGGGTCTGGGGTCCTGGGAGTGGGCACGGATTAGTGTTCTTTCTTGAATAACACAGGTGATTTTGAAGCTCCTTGAAGGAACTACCAACTTAGACCTTGTAGTTTATCTCCATCCCTTGTCAAGTTGTATTGAATTTATAAGAAACACCCAATGTAGGTGTGGTAATTATACTTGTCTGCCAATTTAATTGGTCTAAGAGAAACCTAGACAGGCGATTCAGTTGAGTGTGCTAACCAAGTCCTTGAACTGGCCCTTAGAGTTCTTTATGCCTGGATGGGTTATTTGAAGCTAGGGCCTAGAAGAATCTATGCAGGAGTCTCTATGAAGACTGTGCCTTACTTGACTCCAGCTTGCTGCACTTTCTAACTGCTTTGAATGGACTACCTTTTTTCAGCCATTTACTGCTTCTTGTAAGCATTTTTTGCCTTAGTGTCAGTTGCCCATGAGCCGAAATTTCTGCAACTGTGCACTATTTTTTTTTTTTTTTTTTTTTTTTTTTTTTTTTTATTGTACTGGGGATTGAACTCAGGACCTAGCGCTTGCCAGGCAGGCATCTAAGCCATGGAGCTATTTCCCCAGCTGGAAATTGTGAACTAAAACAAATATTTCTTTAAATTGTATATAACAAGCACAGTGTCTGAACAACTGGCAGGTAACTAATAAACTAGAAAATGTTCTACTCAAGTATATAAATCAGTAACTGTGTATAAGTGAAACAGCTCTCAGTTCACCCTGGGGTATTGCCCCATCTTCCTTCCTCCTACTCAGCCATTCCAACTGTCTTCTTGCCAGATTTCTTGTTACCATGTTCAGGTTCATGGGAGCAAAAAGGCACATTCCTTGTCTCAAGTTTTGTAGGGTAAGAGAACCTTTGGGAGCTCTTCTTTTACGACTGAGTTTCATTTTGATCCCATTGTTGGCAGCCTAGTCTGGGGGTCATATGCTGGACTAGCAATACTTTTTTCCCTGTGGCTCTCAAGGATTTGAGAAACTATGGGGCATCAAATTGGATACCAAGGACACATCCCAAAGCACATAATACTAGAGTATAATGCATACTCAGAGTGCTAAGGATGCCATGGAACTCTACTTCCTTAATAACACCATTATTTAATAATGATGAAAAGAATGCAACCCAGTACACAAGCCCAAATGCTCTCAGCATCCTGGTGCTCTCCATGAGGAGGTTCCCTCTTATTTGATGACCCGATTGCCATCAGGCTTATGAGGTTGGTTCTGCTGCTTTGCTTTGGGCTTGTTAGCCCTGTTAAATTTTGATACCATCCAGCGCTTTGGACAAGACACTTTTATTTTTCACTCAAATCTTGAATCTACAAAATTCAAACAGGGGCTTATTTCCCTCCTAAAGGATCAGGCACTGCCTGTGTCCATTTGCTTCAGGGAAAGTATTGCCCAAGTGAGGGAGCTTTGGCTTCACTGTCTGAACTCTGTCTAGCTCATTCTGTGTGTTTCCTCTGAATCTTTTAATCCTCTGAACATTTAGAAATTCTTATTTCTTGTCCAGAACTTTTTTTCATTTTCATGCTTCCAGCTTTTAAACCTCTCTGATTCTTTGAAGGTATGTCCTTTGTCTTTAACTGGATTAAATTAAAAAAAAAAAGTGCACTCTGTTCCATTGCCTGAGTTCTTTAGCAATCATCCAGCTTGCAACTAATATGTGAAGATGACCTATCATGTGTCAGGTCTTCTGCTAAATCCCAATGGGTGAATTTGCAATAAAGCTTGTATATCTGAAGATTAAAACTAGCATGACTTTAGTTTCACCCATTTTAAAGTGTTGTCTCTTACTGTTGTTTAAAAATTATTTTTCTTACGTTACTAATCACATTGCAAGTTTGCTGATTATAAGTCTCCTGGAATCTATTGATATTCTATCTTGGGGCAAAAGCTTTTTTTTTTTTTCCAGAGTCATACAGTAAACTCATATTTGGCAAAGATGAGATGGAAATAAGCTAAAATTTTACAAATTTTATTTCACTGGATCCAGGCATCTTCCTAGGAGAATTTTTTTTTTAAATCTTAGGCATGATGGTCTATAATTAGTTCCCCAAGCAAGCAAAGCATCAAGGAGCAACAGCACCTCTGTGCCTTTCTCTGTAAGCCACAATCTCAGCCAGCAGAATTCACCTCAGAGGAGCCCTGCAAGGTATCTGAGATCTTACTGGCTGCAGCTAAAGTCTTGGCCCCAGTCTCCTGTGTGAATCATCCATGCGAGCTTCAGTTGTAGTTTGTTCTTGAGTTGTCCTTCCTCCCCTGAAGAGTAGTAAGTCATTCAGGGTCTACAAGTACAGGTTCCTTTCGGAAGCCAAACAATGTTTGGAAGATGTTCCTAGGTTTGAAAACACAATTCGAGTGAGAAGCAAGTGTAAAGTTCTACACAAACATCAGGCTGCTGCTGAGGAACACGAGCTGTGAACTGAGGAATGGAATCCAGCCCTTGGAACAATCTCAGGAAAGCTGAGATTTCCCTCGCACCACACACTGGCATCCGCTTCTGTGTGAGCTGCAGCTGAAGACTTCACTCTACTTGCTGTTGGAAAACAACCTCGTTGACAAAGGGGAAGAGTCCAGGTTGTCTTCATCCAGTTTAGCCATTTGAGTGCAACAGACCAATTAGGTTTGGCCTGCGTCCCATTTGAACACTGGTGGAATATTCTATTGAAAATTAAATTGGTTGAAACAGAGCCCATTAGTGTGGAGTCAATGAAAGTGAAATTAAAAAAAAAAATAAAACTTTGAGTTAATATTATGACTGGCCCTTGATAACAAGCTTCTCTTTGATGGCTTCCTGGCAATAATGCAGCCTTCTGACATGAAAATAAACCTACAGATCTTCAAAGCTAACACTAAAGTCTCATGCAGGAACCCAGTGCTGGAAAGAGACAGTTGGTCCTTGGTTCTGAACCTTTCCCAGCTTTATCTTTGTGATTTCTCACTGGCTTATAGTGCAACTTTGTTTCCTTGAGCAGGATGCAATAGTCTTTTTTAAATGTTCTGGTCTAAAATTGGCTAATTGAAGAAAATTGGAATGCTGCATATGAGACCAGAGCCATGTTGTCTTACTTTTCTTTCATCACTGGGACAAATACCTAAAACTCAAGTTTAGGAAAGAAAAGTTTTATTTAGTTCACAGTTACTGGAGGTTTCATAGTTTAAAACAGCCTGGATTACATAGCAAGACTTTGAGACACTGCTGTGCCATGCTACAGGGTCTGGAAGAGAGGCTGTGGCACTGCTGTGTCCAGGATGATCCGCTCCATACCTCCAGGAGAAGACACCAGCAGACCTGTGGCAGCGGGGGAGAGGTGCATGCCCTCAGTTTAACAGTTTGCAAGTCTCTAGTCCAGCCCCTAGAGCCCCACTCTGGTCCTTTGGCTCTGCCCCTAAAGCCATGTGCAACTCCTTCACCAGTGGTTGTTCCATGATTTACACAAGGCTTTGGGGGTCAACTAGACACAAATAATAACACATGTGCAACCAACACATCACCAAAACCTACAAGAAAAGTAAAGTTACAGTGGATGAAAATATTCCAGCTAGCACTGGGGCACACTCATAGCCATTGAATATAATGATGTCATTGAATCTTTGTCCTTTCTAGTTATTGATATTTCTCTGTGGAGAGAAAGCATCACATAAGAGAGCAGGCATGAAATTTTGAGTGAAATAGACTTTGGGTGGAAACCCAATTCTTCCTATCTTACATTGCATGAGATAATTAACTTCTCTGAGGTACCATATTCTCAAACATTAAAATGTCAAGATAACTTTAAGTACTATTTCTGTTGTGGTTGATTACCGTCAGATTTTCTAGATGATATAGAATTAAAGATTTTTTCCCTTGAAATCTGAAGCTATTATCAGAGAGGAGGAGAAAAGTAAATAGTTTATCTAGTGAAGATGGTGTTGATTAATTTATATAAGTTGGACTTTGCTGTTTACAAAAATAAAACTGCTAAACATGGCAGTAGGTTAACCAAGAACATTCTTTACCTCCAAGTGAAGGGGATTCCATAATATTTTCTTGGAAGTATTTTAGGATTGTTGGAATCAGCGAGTTTTACATGCCATACATTTTCTCAATATTGCGAATGGCAGATTTTAGTGCAGCTCTTATAGTTTTATTCTATTATCATATATTTTACATGAGAAGGGAAAATATCATAGTTTTGCTATTATTGCCCATAAAATGAACAACATCCATGCCTTTGATGAAAAATGTCTTACATTTCCTAGATACCTGCCCTTTAAGCTAATAGCAGCAACTGAATGGGAATTCTGGGATGTTTCACTGCAGACTATATTTAGATTAGCCATGTTTTTATATTTCTTCTTGGTGTTTCCATGAAGGAGAAAATTCCCATCCTGTTGAATAGAGAAGTCATTATTGGACTTTTTCGGCCAATGATATATAGAGAAGAGTGATTTGTGCCATGTCTAAGTAGAAATTTTTTAAGTCATACAGAGTTTTCCACATCTCCCTTTCCTTTGCATTTTTTTCAAGAAGAGTTTCTTCTGGTTTACGTTTCAGATCAAAGACAAGAAGCAGTAAATCCACATGTGATCATCTTTAGCACCACAGCATGAGCAAATATACATCATTGTTGTTTATGTCACAAATATTTAGGTATTTTTCCCAATTCTGTGTTACCTAGATTGGCAGAGCAGTTGAGATTATTATAAGAAGCAAAAAAGCAATAACATTATTAGTTCCTTGAGCAGTGTAGCAGTTTGGGTTTAACAGAGTATATCAGGATTAGGTGGTAGAAGTAACTGTCAGCTGATCACACGGAGTATATACCCGGCATTGGACCTCGGAGGGCTCTGCTCCTTCCTTGGCCTTTGTATCAGCCTCTGCACAATTCTCATTTCCTGACTGAGGATAAGTTGTGCTGTTGATCATAAACAGCCTCATTCTTCCAGCACTTCTTGACTTCTTTTCTGTGTACCAACATGGGATCTTACAGTGATTAAAAACACATAATAACGAATCAGCATTTCTATTTACCATTTTAATATAAAACACCTGTCCAAAATTTCACAAACAGTATAATGAAATCTGTGTATATTAATTTCCTTATCATCTTTCTTGTCTGGAATGTGGTCATTCTTTGAGCCTTGGAAAGATATGTGAGAATAAGGAGGAATTATCTGAGATGGAGTCATACATTTCACAGA
>PVKN010035275.1:0-11667 GCA_004027915.1 Capromys pilorides | reverse complement strand
AGCATCATATATTCCATTAGAAAGGTAGCATTTCTACATAATATACGAGGCACGCTAACATCATGGTCACAGATTAATATAGTTTCATGTACTATAAAAGGAGTTTATATAACTGTATAGACAGAAATATATAACATGCTATTTCTTCCTAAAATTTTTTGGAACACTAATTCTTTTCTAGGGAAAGTTTGATTTGAATTTATTTTCATCAAGAATTTTTAAATATAAAGGTTTAGGAAATTACTGTATATGAAAATAAATGAGTTGAACTGAAAGAACTGCAGATTTGGGACAAAACACAGAGTTCTGTTGTAGTAAAGGAGACCTTCACAGAGAATAGAATGATAGATCTTTATCTTTAAATAGGAAGTCAAGACTCTTTCAATAAGAATCTTCCCAGCATCCATCAGAAGGAAGCAGAAGGGCATTATAGGTAAAATGAGCAGAAGCATAGAGTGTGAAATAGGCTGGCTTGTCAGGAGCACTGCAAGCAGTTGTGTGTGAGGAGAATATAGGGTCCAAGTAATGATGCAATAAAGGGTAAGACTCTGAAGTAGATGGGGTTAAAGAATCTCTGATGTCATACCAAGAATTATGAACTTGACTCAGAGTAAAGTGTGTCATAGAAGGTTGTACCAGAAGAAATGCCATATTAGGGCTTAAAGTGTCAGTTGAGTGATGTTATAGAGGGCAGATACGAAGATGTGAGATGAGAGGGAAATAGCCTATCAGGAAACCATTCCAAGAAATGCTTAATACCTGAATGGAGGCAATAAAAGTCAAAATGCAGAGGAACACTCAGGTATGAGTGACATGGACAAAGTAGTTGGTAGAGCTTCATGGGCTATTGGAAGACTATTGGAAGATACAGGTGAATAACTAGGGTTCTATCTTGAGTGAACCCAAGTATGCTGGTCTTTTCATTAGCATGAAGAATATAGGGAGTGGCATGGTAGGTTTACTTTATTCAAGCAGTGAGAATGGCGTGGGACATCCAGATCTAGCTGAAGGAGATTTGCGTATTTCAAGACATAGCTGGGAGCTTCACCCAGCATTATAACTCTGGACACTGGGTACCAAATTGCACTTACCCACATTTCTTTACGATAGACACGTGGTTGCAATTTGCCCCTTGTCTGTGTCTTGATTTTGTTTCTTTCAACTTTTCCCACTGCTGCACTGGCATATTTTCAGCTTCTCAAGCATTTTGGTAACAAAAATCTTCTCATTCTTTCTTCTTAGAGTTCACTCCCCTAACTCCAAATTAAACCAACCAAAATTCTTAGCATCTTATCTTTTTGTCATCAACTAGAACAAAGATGCCTTACTTGATATTGATATTACAGTGTAATGTAAGTTTCAACTGTGTGAGATAAATTTCTTTAATTATTTCCCAAATTATTATTTGACTATACAAACTTTCTCTCTCCCTTTGCAGCACACAATAAACTGCATGGAGGTAGAAGTGTGCCCTTCTAGTAGACTGCTTCATCTCTACCTGTGATGGAGGATTACTTCACTTAAAACTCACTCCATGTATTTTAGAGTATTTTGAAGCGTATTTTAATTTCAGATCATTTTATACATGTATCTACATAAATATGTTGAAGATATGTTTTCAAATATATTGAAGCTACCATTTCACATATAATAGTGATAATGATGAGCCACAATATAATCAAGAATCCAATCAATATGGTTAGTATTCAAATGAGGCAAAGTTTAATATCCACACATTTTGGTTAATGGTACTTGGGGGAGAGTGGGATTCTGTGAAGGAAGTTCGACTGGTTTTCAGTGGAAGTGCAAGTCATTACCAGAAAGAATGCTGGGATTTAAGCAGACAGCCATACTTTCTATGAACTTCTGATCTTGAGACTTTTCTTGATTTACCAACTGGAGACCCATAACATGAAAATCTTGTTACTATATCAATCTGGGTAGAACACAGGGTCCAAATAAGCCACACATGGAGAAGGAGGGGCAAACAGACATCAGCATGTCAGTAACCCATGGAGCCCTTTCAGAATGTGTATACACAGGCACAGACACACTAATACACACACATAAACCTCCTCACTAAAACTATGATTGTTCATCACAAGCACTATTCTGAATTTGTACATTAACACCACTAGGCTATCAAGATCACATGAATTAAAATAGGCTATAAGAATATCTGGGAAGAAAGGCTACAGCTTTTTAAGTGAGAAAATAAAACATTTTCCATTTTAGCTGTACATCACAATAAAATCGATTGACTTGCTACAAAAAAGCTATGTGATTGGCTTACTCCACATCACCCATGATTTCATTCTCTTTTCCATTTTCAGTTCTAAACTCAGTCAGAGACTAGGAAATGCTTCATATACTCACTCTTGAGGCTACTCATGAACGTGTGAAATAATTTTAGTGAGCCATACACAGCAGACACTGGGTAGGGACTTTGAGAAATGTTTTAATGGGACAGATGACTGCAGCAACATATACTTCGATTTTCTTCTCTTTCATCCTTCCTCTTGCATGACAGGCTCAAGAAAAGCCTGGAAGGACAGCAAGCATATTGCAACCACGAGGGTGAGAGCCACCCTCTGAGAGTACTGAAGCAGAAAGAACAGGGGAGCCTGCTTCCCTTGTTGACATCCTTGAGCAATTTCACCACACCTAGGCTGCCACATCTTATTTTGAGAGGACAAAAGGCCTTATCTATTTAAGCCAGTGGTAGATCTACATTCTGTCAATTGAAGTAAAAAAAAACTTTCCTGTTGATGTGCTTGCTTATTTTCTTACTTCTAACAAGAACTGTCTATCAAAAGTTAGGCTCTTGGCAGGAAGCCCAGGGACACTGTGATGCCTCCTAGGTGTTTTATTCCTTATAGAGCCTATAGCCTGCTCATTTTAGCTGTTCATATCCTATAAGTATTAGTGACCATGGTTCTTTTACCCTGGAGTCACTCATTAAAATATACTTTTGGAACCAGATGCCTCGGATCCATGTAATAATTTTAACTATAGTGATGACAATTAAAATCAGCATCTGTGTTATCTCTGGGAAGCTTAGTGATAGCCCCTCAAAGGGAATACATTTATAAGAGTCTACGCTATTTAGGCAAGTGGAGTTTCATATATGAAAGTCAAAAAATTATTTTTGTAAAATGAGTTTGCAGGTGTCTCTTTACCATCCATCTTATGCTTGCATAATTTCTCTCAGTAAAATTAAAGGAGCAGCTCAATAATCTAGGACAGTCTGTGCCCAAAGGACAAAGAATATAGATCTTTCTAATTTATTGCCTTTTCCCAAAGTCTTCTTTCATGTGATTAAAATGGTTTCTGAATAATTGAGAAATATTTTATTTTAATGTTTTTGAAAAATATTAATTAAATGATAACATATGTTTCAGTGTAGCTTAGTTCTCAGAACTAAGATTTTATATTATTTTCACTTAACTTAGAAGTTTACATTACACTGCTTTCATTATTTTTTTTTTACATCTCTAGCTCATTTATATTGACTTTTTATTTGACATTTAATGATATAAAGGAAAACAGTGCACACAGAGTTCTGAGTGGTCATCTTGGCTACAGCATGGCTGACCTTGCTAGGAGATCATCAGGAACCCCAGGAGGGAGACAGAGTGCCAACAGTCCTGTCAGTAAGGCAGGATCGAGTGTGTGGGAACCTATGTGATGGTGTCCTTGTGCTAAGGACTGGAGCAAGTGCTACACCTTTGACAGAACTCATGCTTAGCACATGCAAAGCACACCATCGGTACAGTGTTCCACCAATAAAAAGAAAGAAAATGCTAGAGCCCTTCCAATTTCCACTTTATCCATCATCAGCCTTTGGAATCTGTTTCCTAATCTGTAATGATGGAGGCTGATAAATATGAGTTCTAAAGTTTCTCATTTTTGACTAACTATAACCTGAATTCTTAATTTCATTACATTCTTATCACGTATACTCTTTGGATTTCAACATCTTCTTCTTGCTGAGTTGCAATTAGCTGGAGTTTTCTTTCCACATATATCATTGTTATGTGAAAGCCATACATTTCTCAAAGCTTATTTTATCTCTGATGGTTACTCTACACCAGTGATTGTGAACATTTTAGAGACCAAGAGCCCAAATTATAACCCAAAATTTTTCACAAAGTGCCAACACTGCAATTAAACCTGAGTACTGAAGTTTTAGTTTAGGAAAATAGAAACACAATTACATAGATGCCATAGGTTTGCCAACACTAGAATATGATACACACTCTATTTTTTATAATGTCTGATGAATTCCAAATATTGTTATACTAATATGCAATGTCTCTAACATGGTGGCTACCTGATTTATGAGATTAAAAAGCACCTGGAAGCATGTACATTGTTAATAAAACAACTACTTAGTCATAGTTGATAGATGTTATAGTTTGGAAATATCCCTCAAAGGTTCACATATTGAAGATAGCCACCAGCTAGTAGTGCTACTGAGAGATACTGTAATCTTTAAGTGAGGGAGCCTAGTGAAAGGAAATTAGAGCACTGACTACCCCTTTGAAGGGAACAGGAGGTCCCTTCAAATGAATACTGGGACCTCCTATTCCCTTCAAAGGAATATTCAGCCTCTCCTGTTTTGTTCTTCACTTCCTGCTGCCATGCCACAAGCAGCATGCTAATACTAATGTGTTTCTGCCATGACGCATTGTATTGCCACAGGCCCTGAAGCAGCAGACCAGGCCATGGGGTCTGAAACCATGATCAGCCTTTGTTACTTGAAATTATTTCCTTTAAGTATTTGTTACAGTAATGGGATGCTGACTAGGCCAAGAGATGTAATTCCCTTGCTCATAGGAGAGAACACTGAGGATTATACACATACTCACATCCAGGACCATGTGAGTAGTAACAGGAATCATTCTCATTCAAGATCTGGTACCTTCAAAAGATGAATGTTTTGTTATACAGGTCTTGCTTTGACTTGCCCTTAATCACCCAGCAGAAAAGCTTAATTATGAGGCATAAAAAGCAGAGCTAGATTAGTATGATGAACTGTAAGAGGCTTAAACCAGCAGCCTCCAACATTGCCAGTTTCACCAGTAACCCACTGCAATTATGGAACATTGGACTATGTATACAACTACTTTCTCTTAGTTCAAAGAGAAGAAATTTTTTCTTTTCTTTCCAATATCGATTAGAAAATGTATCACATCTACACCCTGTGCTCTGTATAACTAGTATAAGGACAACAATATGCAATGTGCCAATTATTGCGAATGTACTACTAATATGTTTTGAAACTATCATATTGTTATTTCTTATTAAAAGTATTAAAAATAAAATAAATTATTGATAAACGACAACAACAACAAAGACCTCGTATCTTTTTCTAAAATCTAGTTTTAAAGCACGATTTTCTCATCCAGCATAGGTTAACCCATGTTCTAGTGCAGACTTCAATTGTTGTCCCTATGCAGAGGAAACACATGGACACAGACATGTACAGGAAGAATGCCACAGGAAGATAAAAATACAGCTAACAACCATGTTTCTACAGGATGAAAAACACAAGGACTTCTTAGCAAACAGATGGACTAAGGAGAGGGTGGATCAGATTATCACTCACAGCCATCAGAAGCAAAGATCCTTGTCAATCCCTTCCTTGTGGCTTTGTAGGTTCTGCAACTGTTTCAATCACATCCACCTTGTGGTATCTTTTCTATGGCTTCCTAATAAGCTCATACAGAAAGTGTCTCTATAGATGGAATGTAGCACAACTGCCATCCTTGACTGTGGCCTAGTGAAAAGTTTCCAAGATACCCCTTCCTTCATTATCACTACCATGACTGTTAATTTTTAAGGTAGTGTTTAGGAAATCTCACAATATGGGCACCAAAGAAAATCAGTGAACGGTATTCTGCTTTTTTCTTGTGATTGTTATGAGTTTTTGGGTCTCAAGAGGAAAACTGATGAAAAAAAAGTGACTTCTCCCCATAGCTACTTTTCTTGAGTATTTTCAAGCAATGAAGAGCTGAACAGTGCCATGCTCCCCTAGGAATGGATAACCATTCAACAAACCCTGAGGGGAAGGCTTCCTCTTACCACACTGGAAAGCTCATATTTTATGGGTATCACTCTAGTTTACTGCTTTTTTAGTCTTTTAGCTATTCTTATACAATTACTGAACATGATGTATGGCTGGAGAGTTTCGAAGAGCTGGAGTGGGAGGTATTGCAGGCTCGTGTTTGGTAGCTGGACACACACAAAGGGAAAGCATTCTTGTTTATACTTTATGGTGCATGGTCATTTTATAACTTGGAGCAAAGAGCCCCTGAAGCTTGGCTTCTGCACTTCCAGGGAAACTGAGAGACACAGGTGCTGTCTTCTTTAGTGGTCACATCTCAGAGGGGTGACCTCCATGAGGAAAATGCTTCAGAGATGTAAAGCAGGCAAGGAACTGTGGAAAAGATCAGCTCAGTAAAGGAGCAGATGAAAAAAATAGAATCAGGCATTTTCTAATGTAAATGTTTTAAAGGAAGGAGGGCCAAGTGTTCTAGAAGCAAAAAGAATCTCTTCTAAAGTTTGACTAAGCTACCAGGAACATTAAGTTCCTCTTGGCCATATCCTTTGCCTGTGCGTCGGTGGCTTGCAGTAAGGCTTGCAATTAGAAAGCTGAGGCCATATGTGGCAAGGAAGACCACATATGTGCTCCATGCCATGTTCTTCAAATCAAGTCCAGATGTGCTTATTTTGAATGGTTTCTCATCGCTCTGGGACTCGGAACTCTAACGTAGGAAACACTTAAATGCTTTTCTGTATAGTCTTGGAATTCTAACTTCACCTCTCACCAATGCAGTCATTTCTTTGGATCCAAATTGAATGAGTGTTCACTGGACAAAATTTCAGGCATTTTGTTTTTTTCTATAAAGCATCTGGTAACAATTTGCCACGGTACAATGAACCCAGTAATTGAAAAAAATCTCTGTGGTTTAATGATTCTCAAAGTGGTATGATCATTAGGAAAAAAAAAAAAAAAAAAAGAAAACACTTGAAGATCTTTTAAAGTACAAATTTCCAGACCCTATTATGGAATATTTTGATATTTTTATTTCAAAAATTTGGGGCAGCTCCATCCCAAGTTACAAATAATCAGATACATTGGGAATCTAATTAGTGTTGTGATGACATGTCAAATGAGATACTTGTACTAGAATACATTATGGAGAATTTGTTTCCATCCATCTTAGCTTCTATAGTGATATTTTTATCTTCAGTGTTTACTGAATAAGTTGATTCTACTAGATGGTACACTGAATAAAAACAAAGGCACTTCATGAAATAGCCCACTATTTATAATTACTCTCATTGCCTGTCAATTTCCCAACTTAATATCCCCCAAATAGAATTTGCTAAATAAACAGGAAAACCTACCTTTTTTGGGGGGGGGGGTGTCCCTATTATCCTTTTAAAAGAAAGAATATGTGACTGGCTTTGACTCATCTCTCTAATTTATCCAGCTTGAAATCTTTGGTTAAACTGCACAGAGCAAACCGAGAGTCTGGTTTAATGAAAGAAAGTAAAGAGTGCTTTTCACTCCTTCCTACAGCCTGGATTCTATTAGCATAGAACTTTGAAATGGCATCTGTTTTCCCTTATGAAATTCAAACAATTGCCTAACCTCTTGGCTCTTAAAAAGGATCAAGGGCTCACATGAACGCTTTGCTGTATATAATGAATCTGTTAAATTTAAACTGTTCTGGAAAAAGAGGGAAAACAGAAAATACGTAAATGGTTATAATACATCTGGTTAATATCCGCAGAATGTTCTATTTTTTTTATATTTCTGAAATATTTTTGTTGTTGCTCTGTTGCCCATCACTTTGAGTTCCTGCAGGCAGCAAAATTATGGAAAAGTCCTGTGGATAGAAATACAGTGTCTGGAGCCTGGTGTGATTTCCTGCTTGGCACAGAGCTAGTCCATGGATAGGAAGAAAGCGGCTATAAAAAACTGTGTTTGGAAATAGGACTGTTCTAACAGACACACAGACAACCGGCAACACATCTCTATTAAAATGTTGCGTGATGTGCAAATGTGCCCAAGATTCAATTCTAGATGTTTAGTAGGGTTGCATAAGCAACAGAAAGACAGGAGAGATAAAGTGAAAAGATTCAGACAAAATAAAATCAGCACTTTATCATTTTAATCAGATGTAAAAATTTGTGTGAGCCAGGATGACTGAATCTATCTTGGTTTAATTTGGGACATGTGTGTGTGTGTGTGTGTGTGTGTGTGTGTGTGTGTGTGTGTGTGTCTGTTCATGTGCATGCACATGCACACACATACGCCTGTGTGTGTTTGAGTGTGTTTAAATACAGCAAAGTCTGCTGAACTAAGATGATAGGGAGAATTTAAGAATTAAAAGGATAGAGAACTTCAGCAAGTTAAAAGTGAAAATCTCAGATAATTTAATCATATTTTTAATTTAACTACATGAAAATCAATATTAATTAATTCCTTTGCAATCCTTTTACACTGGTCAACATGCAAAACTTAATTTTAACAGCAAGGAAAATGTATAGTCAGGATAATTAAAAACAATACATAGATGTTATGCAAAGCCAAAGAGAACATACTTCATCTGTAAATGACTTTACAGCAACAATTACAGATCCTGACAAACTTGAGTTTTTGAAACCCAGCTGAATTTAATCTTTCTTGAGTGTTTCTTATATGTCAGGATGTATTCTGAATGCTTCATGTGGATTACCTAATTCTCTTTGCATCACCTTATACTAGGATTGCACACAAGACTGTAACACCCATTTTGTAGCTAAGGAAATCAGATATCAGTGTGATTATTACATTGAACAAGACCAGAGCTGTAACAGCTGAGATTTACACATCTCCTAAACTCTTCCTATCCCTAACCTCATTCTAGGGCATGAGTTGTGAATGTGTAAATTACATACATTCAGAACTGTGTTTTAACTATTTGAACTCAACTAGGTTATCCACAAGGCAGAACGTCAACTTGTTTTCATTTTCAGCCCATAGTAAATTAACAATGCTTTGACCTATACAATGTCCACCCTGTGTCTATCAGTATATGTGTGAAGTAGTTGGTGATATGAAATTTGCATGCACAGCAAAAGTTTTCTTAAAAACCATCAGAGAATAATCTAATTATTTAGCAAGCAAGTGATACAGATGAGAGCTCTCTAGATCATTGCACCCAATGCGATAATGCAAACTGACATTAGTGCATTTGCCTTCAACACGTAAAAAAACTAGGGCAATTATTTTTATTAGGTAGACATTTTTTTCAGTTAAATGAATTGCCTATATCTTCTTACAGAATTGCCTTGCTGAATTTTTCTTGTGTAGGTTTGACATAAACATAGGTTTCATTTTAGTGTCCTGTTGTTTAGGCTGCAGCCTTCCCATTTTCAATCCAGTTAGTTTTCATAAGTGTGAATATCTCTATCAATTGCCCTGGGTAGAACTTATAGTCATTTCTTTTGAAAATTTTTGTCAGCACATATTTTCAGTACATAATGATTATAATCATGTATTGAATTCTTTGTATGTCTCCCTTCCCTCCTAGCTTTCTCTTCATCTCAAAGTCCTCTTCCTATTTGCCAAAGATCCACAGCTCTTTGTCCTATTATCTTATCTTTTATTTTGTATTATTTATGCTTTAGTTTTGTCATGTAAGAGAAACTATATGATACTGAAGCCACTGCTTACATCAATTTGTTGGCTCGCAGTGGCCTCTGGTTCATTCTATTAGTTATGAAAAGTGGCTCCCAAGGGGCAACATGATGAGAAAAATCAAATGCTCTGTGTATCAGGAGACATAAGAAGAAGAAATTAAAGAGAACTGAATTCTGGATATTTCACTAATCCTATTAACCCTTCCCTCCTCCTGCTAATCAACTTGGACACCATTTCATTTATACAAAATGCAAATCATGCAACTCTGCTCCCACCCTGTATTCATTTTTCTTGAGGGTTCCCAGTCTCCTTGTGGAATTCCCTTATTTATTTCCCCAGTACCTTCTTTCCAGGGTATCTTGAATTTCTATATTCTTAAGAAGGGAAGAAAGAAATCATTCCATGTCATATACCTGTATCAAAATGTAATGCTGCAGTTATAAATATGTACAAGAGTTAAGTATCATGTAAAAAGAAATCCTTGTCTTAAGGAATAGGTGCTATCAGGGTAATGACAGAAAGCAGACCATCCTATAAGTGCCCATCATATGAAATACTAAAGGTTCTCATTTGACTCAGTCTATGTCTGTATGTAAGTTCAAATAATGAGGACAAGTTTCAGTTCCCAATAGCTCAACGCCTCTCAAAAACTTATTAATCCTTCATTCTTGCCCTCCAAACTCCTGCTGCTGAAGCTGTTAACAATTTGCAAAAACTTATTTTGTTCAAGAATTGAGCAATAAAAATGATTTAGTACAGAAATATCGGCATTCACACGCCAAACCCTATCATTATTAGATTCTCTGTCAAGTTGATGGTTTTGATCATTGGTCATGCAGAACTACTGATGTGGGAGACAAGACTTAAATTGAGCTCTGTGCCACAAAATTATTCCCTGCACTCACAGAAGCTGCTGATGCTGACATTGTTCTCTGTACTTTGCCTCTTACCATTAGCTGTATTTACACATGAACTGTTTTTTAGCAGATCTTGGATGCAATTTACAGCATTATTTGTGTAAGTTTGCTACATTGGGAATTAATAACAACTTGAGTAATTATTAGTCCCTAGAGAATGGCATTTGATGGTAATCATAGTTTCTAAAGCTATCCTTGCCCTAGGGTCTATGTCACAGAGTGTAGATGTCATTAAGGACGTCTTTTCTATGCACTGTAAAGTTTATTAGCAATATTGTGCTTTAAGATGTTATTGGGCACCTTCTTCCTCTTGAAGCAATCAGCTTCTGTGGAAACTAAGTTTAAACAAAGCGGATGATGATATTTCATTTTGTCCTTAGTTACTTTGGAGGCAGAATGTTGTTTTTCCCAGGGCATAATTTCTGTCTGGCTTATATTCATGTTTCTCCAGTTGTCCTGTTGATGTGTTCTTAGGAGTATTTTTGCACAAAATACTATGTGCAATTCAGTGGTCATTCCACTTCCAGTACTTTCTTTGTGATTGTAAATTCCTCACCAAAAAGCACATTTAGAATACCTGAAGTGGATTCCCCACAAGTCCCACTCATCCTAAGATTGACATAATTGAAAGTGGACCAGCGTGGGTGCTGGAAGCTTGAGAGTGGAAACCAGCCAGGACTGCTGACTCTCTATCTTTGAGGATCCTGTTGCCCAGAACTGTAAGTGTATGCACAGAACAGCTAAGATGATTGTGCCACTAATTCATATCAGTCTTTTGAAGATGGCAGGTAATGTTTTAAAATTTCTACTTTGACCCATTTTATATGTAAATATCTGTAATTTGAGCAACTGCATTGAAAATAGTAATGCATAATATAACAACTATGGATGAATACCTTTCATCTTGTTTTATTAAAATATGTATCATCTCTAATATCTCATATATTTTTTATGTTCTCTTTGAAATAAATTTTAGAAAGTAAAGGGAGAGCAAAAAGATTAAGGCTTATTGAAAGGAAAGTTAATGTTTGATCAGTCTTGCATGCCTTG
>PVKN010035274.1:0-11661 GCA_004027915.1 Capromys pilorides | reverse complement strand
TTTTCCTTATTAAGCAAATAGTTTTTATGTATAAATATTTTTATACTTGCTTTCCTTAAAACAATTTTATTGAATTGGAATTGCTAGCTTAAAAAGCAAGTTGATTTCCAATAATGTGTCGACTAAATTACCACATACTTAAGGATAGTTTGAGGAGGGGAATAATATATACCTTTAAACTGTTTGTGTGTACATGTGCTTGCATGTGGTCATTACTGGCTTTCAGCTATAAGAAACATTTGCAAGCAAGGAAGATAAAAATAAAGGATGAGGGCTGGGGAGATAGCTCAATAGAATAGCCCTGGCAAATTCAAGGGCCTGAGTTCAATCTCTGGTTCTGCATCCCCCCCACCCCCCCACCCCAAAGTTATTTTAAGTTCACCACTGTCTGGGTGAATCAGTCTTTTATATGTACAACTAATAGATGACAAACAGTATATAGCTTATATTAACTAATGAAAATCCATGTAGAAAGTTAGGAATTAGCATCTCTGGCCATGGGTGAGGGTGTGTTTCTCTTTTAGAATCAAATAGTTTTGTACGTTTTGCACTTAAGCTTTTGCCACAGTGAAGACGATGCCAGGAAAGGTTGGTTTCCTCTCTTCCTTGTGTGCCTCAGTTTCTTCAGTATATAAAATATTGTATGAAATGATGACTGTGACATTTAAGAAATAAATTTTGCATTGTGATATAGTCTGTGTATTTATATGTGCATTGTAGGTACTCAAAATTGAGAGCTTTAGAAGGTATAAATTAACCTTACCACATGCAGTGCACTCTGATCTTTTCTGTTTTGTTTTTCTAGAATGCCTATCTTACCTTTGATATCGCTTTTATTTTTTTACGAAATTGCATTTACTTAGAAGCATTCAAAACGTCAATAAAACAGTTGCAGCTTTTTTTTTTTTTTTTAAACAATTACAGAGTGGTATTCTTAACAAAACAACAAAGATCAGAAACTAATAGTAGATTATTTCTGAAAGCTCTGTAGCTCAAGAAATTACTTGAGTATAACCTATGCAATCAGTCCATGAAGAGAACATGATACAAAGTATAGCTTCTTGTGTATGGATAGTTGTGCACAATTCAATAAAACCAATCCAATAAAAGTCCATTCCAGAGTCTAATCTGTTCCTCTGATTATAGTCACCACTACTGTGAGTTTTGCTATTTCCCACCCCACCTTTATTTCATTACTGTGGATTGAGCCCAGGTCCTAGAATAAACTAAGCAAGAGTACTCCGGTGAGCTATATCCCCTTGGTCTGTATTTTCCCCTAAGTGACAGTCTGTATTTTTCTTTGCATATGTCACGGCACACACTAATTACTATTTGTGACAGATATTTCATATAGTGCTGATTCAATAAAAGTTTTATTACTGAATTTCATTTTGGTTGGAAGTGAAACTAAGCAACACTCTTACCCTCCCCTTTTTGTGGGATGATATTTTTTCCTATCTGAACTGAATAGTTTGGTGATCTTGAAGAAGAGCTTGTGGTCTTATGTGCTAAAGCCTTGTGTTTTCTGTTCTTTTTGTTTTTCCCACCCTTCCTCCATTATTAGAGATTCTACCCAGTACCTTTCCAACATTCCCAGCCCTTTTTGAGACAGAGTCTCGCAAAATTTCTAAATTACTCAGGCTAGGTTCAAACTTGTGAACCTCCCATCTAAGGTATCTTTACTGCTGCAGCTGAAAACTTTGTTTGGGAGAATGTAATACTCCTTTTTCAAGTGTTTTTAAGGAGAAAGATGTATGGAATTTAACATTTAACAAACCAGTAGACATAAAATTAAAAGAAATTTGGAATGTGCTATAGTCTTCTTGACATGCCAGCCTTCTCCCATGTGTTTGTGCTAGAGTGTAAGTGAAATTTTATATCACTTTCATGAAATGGGAGCTTTGAGGGTGGTTATATTGGGGAAGTACGGTGGATTTCTAACTGGTTGTCAGCTTATTACACCCAGCTGAATTAAAGTAGCATGGTGCTGAGTGTGGAAGGCTTACCTGAGGGTTGTTGCCAGCAGCATAAAAGGCAGAATAGAACCTGCAACAATGCTGTTAAGGGATACTGGTTGGAGAAGCTGTTGAAGGCTGCTAGCTCTGTTGGACTGTTTTGCTGGAGGACCATGCCATGCTGGCTTTCATGATGAACTGTGGAGAAGCTTAGGTCCTCATCTTGAACGTTGCTTCCAGGCTCTGTTGGAGAAAATAGTGCACTCCTCAACCTCATGAAGCTTGTCTCATTGGCTTTCCTAATGAGAACTCAACTTTCCTCATCACTGCAGGAACTTGAGACCTCACTGTTGCTGAAGCAATCTGTGGCAAATTGTGAGCTTGTTGTGGCTCTGCCCCCATGGCACTCTTGGTGGTAGCTCCCATGACTTCTCTCTTAGGCCAGCTTTGCTCCCTCCTTGTAGTTTCCCTTAGATGATCCATGTTCCTGGCTTTTCCAACCTTCTGGAGTTTCCCTGAATAGGCTTCTCACTCACAGGTTTACAGACATGCTGCCCTCCCAAAGTCACACTGCCTGGCCTCCCAGGGCTGCTTCTTAACCTCCGAACTGCATTCTGAGTGCACCTAAAACCAATACCACATGGATAATGCCAAGGGCTGCTGCCAGCTGGAACAATCACCAGGCTTTCTTCTCTTTTGGCTGTAGGGGTTGAGTGACTGGATCACTGAGCACTCTGACCCTGACTCCAAGGAACAAATTTTCTATGCCAGCACTATTCTGGAACCTGGTGTGGCCACCACCTCCATTTTGAAACATGGGGGTTCTGCAGCTTTCCCTCAAGGCAAAGTCCCTTACTTTTGCAATTCTGAGGCTGCAAAAGGTGGAGACCTGCCACCTCCTATGATTTCTTCAAATCATCTTTTCTGTTCTCTTGTTCCTTTCCCAGCAGTGGAGATCTCAGCTCTCGTGTTGCATTCCACCGCTTTTTTGGGGTGAGCTTCTTTTCTGGCCAAACTCATAGCATTTTAAATCATCCTGCTGAGCTCTTTGCTCTTGGTTCTCAATATAAGTCTGACTAAAAGTCTGACAGTAGCCATGTCATTACTTCAATACTTAGCTGCATTGAATTTTTTTTTTCTAAGATTAACTAGCCCACAGTGCTTAATCTCAGTTTTGGGTAAAGTCTCTGGACACCAGTAAAATGCAGACAAATTTTCTGGCAAGCCATAAATTATCAAATCATCTGGAGTCTAACAACCAATGCAGTCCTTCCCAGAAGAAACTCCCTAGCCTGGTCTTTACAGGCAGGATTTATATCAGTCTTCTGGTCTTCTGAGCTCTGACCAGAATCTCCCATACAGAACAACCGAAGCCATTCCAGTGCTTCTCTTGTAGGCTGCATCTCCAAACCTTTCCTAACTCTTCCCATAAACCATTCTCAAAGGCTAGTAATCCACATGGTCAGAAATAGTCACTGTAACAACCCACTTCTCTGGTCCCAAATTTTATCTCACTCTTCTCTTTTTGCTGGGACAAATACTGATACCCAAAATGAAAGAAGGAAAGGTTTATTTAGCTCACAGTTGGTGGAAGTTTTAGTCCATATTCACGTGGCTCCAAGACAGGGTGGCCCATGGTGGCACAGAGCAGCAGTTTTATGCGGCTTTAGAAGAGAAAAAGGGAGTGATAGCAGCTCAGGCAGCTAGCTATCTTTCCCTTCCTTATATTGTAATGAAGAGTGTCTGCCCCAGGCTACTCACACCCATAATCCCAGCATTGGATCACAAGCTCCAAAAGCCACTCCATGACTGCATTTGCTTTTACAGTATTTTAGCTAGTCTAAGGTATCCAGTGGTCATTTTTGTTTGTCCATTATTTTTCAGGGCATTGTTACATCTGTTAGACTCAGCATGTCTTATCTGAAAATACATTAACTTTTTATTTAGTCATTTCTTCTGCTCACATTCTTTGCCCTGAAATGTAAAATGAAAAAAAAAATCATAACTGTTGTGTCTTTTTTATAGAAATTCTAACAGCTCATTTTTCTTCTTGTAGTCTCAGCTCTAAAAGACAAATTGAAATTAAAATCTGTAAGTTTGATCTTTTATATAGATATTTCAATAAAGTTCATTTGTAAGTTTATTATAAAAATGTAGACTAATTTAAATGTTTGTGAAATTCCCCACACTGAGATAGTTTAGTGATAGAACAATGGCTTTTTTGTTCTAAATAAAACAATAAGAACAAAGGGAAAATTCAGATTGATTTAATAAGGTGACAACACAAGGAATTTGAACACAGAAATTCATACCAGAAGCCTGTGTGTAATCATTAAAGCTGGTGTGCATTGAGAGCTAAGCTTGTGAGGGTTGAAAGCACAAATGAAAGCATAAACAGTTTCACCATAGATAGTTATCTTCTGAATTCAAAAGTGAATGGTGACAATAATAAACAGCCCTTCAACAGTTGTGTACGTGATATGATCCTTACTGCAGTTCTCTTTAGAGTCAGAGGACCTCATTTGTGAAAGGCGATTACTAATGGCAAGAACAAAAATGTCTTGTTTTCATTTCCCGTTTGTCAGAATTAACTGTAGACATCAGAGTAATTGCAAGATTTAAATCTAGTAAATTGCTTAAAGTGGAAGTTATAAAGGACTTTGATTTGTAAGATCTCTTATTGGGCCACATAGAATAAGAGAAATAATGAAAATTGAACCTGCGTGAATGTTATCACTTAAATTGTTCAGAAATTTTACATATCTTCAGGTATTTTAAAGATAATTTTAGATTGTAAGCGCTACTCTTCTTCCAATCTCATTTGCATTTACTTGTACTTGCAAGATATATATCTATATCTGTATCTATATACAGATATATATATATATATATATATATATATATATTTTTTTTTTTTTTTTTTTTTTTTTTTTTTTTTTTTGCGGGACCAGGGTTTGAACTGACGACCTTGCACTTGCCAGGCAGGCACTTGTGCCACGGAACTATCTCCCAAACCCTGCAAGCAAAATAAAAAAAATATTCCTAATGAAAAATATTTTTAAAATTTACTAGTTTAACCAAATTTCACTTTTCTTAAATGAAATTTAGATAAACTAGGTTGGATTATTTAAGTAGATATGAGATACTTGGTTCTTAAGAAGGACTTTCCAATAACTAGTTTTCTCTATTAGATGGGGAGCTATAAATATTTTGATACATTGATTTAGTAGCTTGTGTGCATGTGAGAATCAGAATTGAGCCTGACATGGCAATCAGTAAATGGTAAATAAAATCAAATCGTTGCCTCATTACTTTAAAACACAAAGTTTTGAATTAGGATCAGATTACCTGTTATTTCATAAAGCACAGGATCTTTGTTGCCTGGAAATCCCAATTATTGTCAGTAAACTAGCATGTACTTAATGTGGGTTTATTGCATTCAGGCACTGATTTTTATAAGACAACAAAGAATTTAATAATGGAAAGTTCAGATTATTGACCCAGACCACACTACTCTAGTAATCAGCACTTGGAAAAATGAGAGTTCAGGCTCAGATACTGATGCAGTATTATAAAATCATTAGTAATGGCCATAAGTTTGACCAGTCTCTGACTTATTTTGATGGGTTTATTTTTTTGGTATTGTTTTGAACCAGGGACTGAACTCAGGACTTTGCACTTGCCAAGGAGGCATTTATGCTGCTGAGCTATCTCCCCCAGTCTGATTTATTTTGGACCCTGTGGGTTTGTGGATACTTTCATAATATGATATTTGTGTTCTTTTTTAAAGGGGAAATATTTAAAGCATATCATTTCGTAAGATTACTCAAATTTTAGGGAGAATATTTATGCACAGGTTGTTAACGCAAGACTGTATTGTATTTCCCATATATCACTTGCTTTTCCAATGAGATAATTATTCTCTGTCCTCATCATAAGGCTTAGCTATGTCACTTCTTTTAGCCAGTAAAATGCAAAGTTTACATGCCACTTGGGACCAAAAGAGAATAGCGTGATTCCTTCTGTCTCTTTTCCCTCTGCCATTTTATCAGTAGTGTTCTAGTTAGGACCCTCCTGCACTGAGGCTTCCTGAAGTGAACACATGTGGAACAGAGCTCCTGTCCATCTTTTTAATGAAATATCAGTGGATCTGTAATGCGAGTAAAAGCAACCATCTCTAATGCGAGTAAAAGCAACCACTGCTATTGTAAAGCCTATAGATTTTAGAGTCTTTTGTGTGATTTTTTAAATACCTGACTGATGTAAGAACCCTAGGGTAGGAATATATGTGCTTGATTTAGGTAAGGTGTTCTCTCTCTCTCTCTCTCTCTCTCACACACACAACACACACACACACACAAACACACACGTATGGTTGTTAGGTGGGTGTTACATGCTTGTAATCCCATCACTCAGGAGGCTGAGGCAGGAGTTAGGTGAGTTTTTTGACATTTGTCATTCAAAATATAAAATTACTGCTTTATGAAAGATGCTTATATTGTGTCCCATGCTCATTATCGTAGACAATATATTTAACAAATTTACAGATAAGGAAATGTAAATATGAAATGTAAATAAGTAACTTTCTTGTGATTGTACACCAAGTAGCTTAGGCAGGATTCAAATGTAGGTCTAATTGATTTTATACTTAGCTTTATATTTTCTATTTGTTCTTTGTATCCATTTCACTTGTATTTGATGAATCATTTCCTTAGTGGTATGCATGATAATGCAGTGTTTGAAACTTGTAATAACTTCTTTTGCAGAGAGTACAGGGGAATTAAACACAGGGTGTTTGCAATGAATTATATCCCTAGCCCCTTATTATTTTTTATTTTGATACAGAATTTCACTACATTGCCTAAGTTGAAACGTAGGGTCCTCCTGCTTTAGCTTCCCAGACTAGGTTATAGCATGCACCACTGTGCCCAGTTCTTTTATCTCAACACTGGTGGTACATACATGACTGTGCCATCAAGTGACCCAGGATATTCATACATATGTGGGAAAGTAATGTGTTCAAATCAGAGTCACTGGCTGTGATGAAAGTGTTAAATAAATCAGAGATTTTACATTTTTTTGGCTGTAGGGGCACAGGTATATTTGGAGGTTAGTTTTTCTTTGACATTTGAAATCACATGCCTTGCATTTGCCAGTTATCTATAGTGCTCACCACTTGTTAATGTCTTTAGCCAGCTGATTACACACACTTATGATTCTGACCTGGTCCTTAAAAACTTAAAGAGTTTTTAATCTTCAATATCGGTTTGTGAATGTGTATTGTCACTGAAGCTAAGACCTTTGGTGTAATTGTAATCTTGTTATTTATCATCAGCAGAGAAATTATGTTCACTGGCACAGTCTCAAGCTAGCAAGTTTAAAAATTGTGTATAAGGAGGTGTAAAGGGGTAATGGTCATAATTAATTTGACATAATAGATGCCAGGCATTAAATCTTTCAGTGTGAATTAACTACACAGTAACTTTATGAAGTAGATATGATTGATGTTCATACTTTAGAGAAGGAGAAAGCTGAAGCAAGAGAAGTTAAGTAACTTGCTTAGAATGCTGTAATTATTAAGAGTTAGGATTTGAACTCAGTCTGATACCTTACTTTGAAGCAGTTCATTGTATGTAGATTGATTCAATACAGGTTTTTATCACCAGTGTGAAAACATCTTATGTCTTGATTGCACTTAAGTAAAGAACTACAGGTTTTTCTTATAGTACATTATATTTGTTCAGTGCAAACTATTTCCAAGCATTATCCAACATGATCATGATATATTTTAACAGTGTCACACTTTCCCAGAGAGAAACAGAACATATACTGACTTAAACTAAGCGAAAAAAACTTTAAAGGATGAAACAAAGGGTTTACTAAAATTTTGTTTAGTAAATATAAGTTTTCATAACCTTTTCATAATGATCATAGTGTTGTTCAGAAAAAAATTCTTTTACTATTTGACAGACTGCCTTTTTTTGAAACTTAATTTTTATTCTTTTAAAAAAATCTTTTGTTTTGACAGATATCTTTTGAGATTGTGTAAATAAGCATTATGTAGTTTGCTTTTACTTTAGTTCATTGGATAAAAATTATTCCTGTTCTTATGAAATTCATAATCTTCTCCAAACATCCTTTGATATGCTTTAATAGATACAATAACAAAATTTTAGTAAACCCTTTGTTTCATCCTTTAAAGTTTTTTTTTGCTTAGTTTAAGTCAGTATATGTTCTGTTTCTCTCTGGGAAAGTGACATTGTTAAAATATATCATGATCATGTTGGATAATGCTTGGAAATAGTTTGCACTGAGTATTTCCTAAGTTCTCTTAAAGGAAAGTGTATCTAACAAGAGAACACTACCACTCCACGAGGAATTTCCTGAAATAAATAGCATCAGGTCTTACATGAAGGAAAACTGAAAGCTGGTAGCCCTGGGGTGAGATAGTAAGAGTGAGCACCTACTGGAACAGAAGGCCTCGAGGGGGTTGCTGCGCCTCAGTAAGAGCCACCTTCTTGCACTGTTCCAATTTTAGTGTATGTGGTGCAGAAGCAAACACATACCTTTTTGGATTGAAGCCAGCAGGGGGCGAGGAAGACTGAGTACTGCTACCAGCACTGCCTTGCATTTCTCCCATGTGTACAATACATTGTCTTCTTTTCTTTTCTTTCTCTCTCTCTTTTTTTTTTTTTTTTTGTCTTTTGAGACAGGGTCTCGCTGTGCAGTTCAGGCTGGCTTTGAACTCAGTTTTATAGCCCAGGTTGGTCTCGAACTCACACTGATCCTCCTGCCTCAGCCTCCCAAGTGCTGGGATTACAGACATGCCCCACCATGTCCGGCTACATTGTCTTTTTTTCTTGTCACTTCTGCATGATAAGATGAAAGGCTGATACCAAGAGGACTAGAAATGTACAATGATCTAAGAAGAGGTAATGACCTGTTTTTTGTAATTTATTCCCAAAATGTTTTTCTAATTCTTTCTTCTCATGTTATTGAACTATTTAAAGCCTTAGCTCTGGGCTGCAAAATGTTCCAGGCTCTAGCCTTTCCAACAGTTACATTTTTACTAACCCTGTGCCACTGAGTAATTTGTGATTGACGATAAAGACTGTTGGCTTAGGAGAGGGCTTTATTTGGTGCCAAGAATCAGCTATGAACAATGGAAATTTTTAGGGGAAACCAACCCAGGCCTTACTCCTGTTAGGCAAGCATTTACTGATCTACATCCCTATTCCTAAACAAAAGTTTTTGTTTTTAAGATTCTAACTTGCCTATTTTATCAACCTTGTCTAATTTTTCCACAGTACACCTATTCCTATTGGTGATTTAATGACTGAGCACATGCATTATCAAAAGCTCATTTGGGGCCGGCGGAATGGCTCAGCAGTCTAAAGCACCTGTTTAGGAAAGCCTAGGCAGCAGAAAGGACCGCAGTTCAAACCCCAGCACCATATGCTGTACCAGCCCCACCCGCAAGGCAGGCTAAAGCGGCCACAATAAAAAATAAATAAATAAAAATTTTTTAAAAAAAAGCTCATTTGGTTGAAACTGTATTAATGTCACAATATTCATAAAGTGTTTAAGGAATTGACACATTTTGAAGTTAGACTGAAAGAGATAAATGCCTCTTATGCATGTTGTTATAATACTAATGGATTGTTAAAAAAAATTTCCTGCAGTGTTAACCATGTTAATTTATGCCCTGTAAATGAATATAAGACACTGTTACTGGGAAGACTGTATAATCTGCACAGTAAATGCCATATGATAAGCTTCACTTCATATAACTTTTTTCTTCATTTTAATGAAAAAAAAATATAAAATAGCAACGAAACAAGTTCAAAACAGGTTAGTAGGACAGTTACAATAATTAATACATTGCATGTTGTCGTCTTTGTAGTAATTCAGAGGACAAGATACAGACATGATATCTTGTCTGAACAATATTAGCGCAAATGTTTCTGCTCAGTGAACCAAGAGAAAGTAGCTGCATATCTATCCTATCTTGTACATACACATACATATATTTTTCGTTTTTTTCCACAACAAAATGATCCTTTATACTTTTACAAAGTTAGTGATACATGATACGAGGTTGCCTAGTGACTAATAGCTGATCACATAACTTTTTTTGCTAGTCTTATACTTAGAGCAGTTTCTCCTATAAGAGTGAAGACTCTAGAGTCTATATAATATAATTTCAGTGATAAACTACATTTTACAATTTAAACACTGTTGGGGGCCAAGGAGATATAGCTCAGTGGAATAAGTGCTTGCCTGGCAAGTGCAAGATCCTGAGTTCAATCTCTGGTGCCGCAAAAAATAAAATAAAATAAAATAAAGTACTATTAAGTTTTGTCAAATTTAAATATATGTATTCTCTTAATGACTTTTTTTGTAAGAATCATTTGAGGACATGCTTTTAGCAGTTGCTGTAATATTACCTCTGTTCCCCAATAGAAGTGAGCAGTTTTGCTTTCTGAATTGAAGCCCACTGGGCATCATTTGAGAGACCTTTTGAGTCCTGTCAGAACTATTTACCCAACATGAGTAATAAAGATGAAATTTTTTTATATATATTCATGGTTAGTTTGTGAAATCTCTTATTGATAGGGAATGTCAGTGTTTATGCTGTGTGTAGAAACATTCTTGCTTCAATAAATAGATTTTATAGCAATTTAAAATCCACTAATGTCTAAAGAAAGTAATATTCTTAAACTACCAGAATCCAATAAGTTAAATTCAGCAGACCTGTATTATGTATTATGTGGCAGACATTTTGTTAGGGACTGAGATATATAGCAAATAGACATCAGTTTGCCCAACAAATATTTATTAAGTTCAGTGAGTAATCTTCATGACTTTTTGAAGATTATGTTAAGTGTTCAGAGACAATAAGAGCTACCAAAATGAATGCCAAGGTAAAGTCTCCAAAATGTTGTGATCAGAAGAATCCAGGTTGTGTAAGACATGGAGTGTTTGAGAAACACAAAGCACCACAGACTGACAGAAGCAGGGATAAGAAAGGAGGGGCAGTTAGTAGACAGAAGCCAGTAACAGGAGGAATGTCCTCCTTCTTAACCTTAAGATTTGAATCTGATTGTAAAGGCAATGGGAGGCCATTCAAAGTTTAAACAGGAAAGTAACGTTATCAGAACTTTTTTTCTCAGTCTGAAGATGATGATGCCCTAGTCTACAGTGCTAATGGAGATGTAGATGGATCAGAAGATATTTTAGGAGTTGTAAGTGGCTTGCTTTTAGTGGTTTTGAGATGTTGTATTAAGGAAAGAGAGACTGTGGACCCTTGAGATGATTCTAACTTCAGTCTCTGAGTGAATGTTATTGCCAGTTACATGAAATGAGAAGGGAAAATATAAAGTCTGTTTTTGAGATATTTCTCAAAGTACATAGATTTCATGCGGTTGGGGAGATAGCTCAGTAGAATAAGTGCTTGCCTGGCAAGAGCCTGAGTTCAATCCCTGGTTATAACATAACATAACATAACATAACATAACATAACATAACATAACATAACATAACATAACATAACATAACATACCAAGTACACAGATTCATGGGCCCCAAGAGGAAACATAGGTTATGTATGTATATATGTGTGCATGTATATATGTGTTCGTGTATAGAGAATATGTATTTTTAAATTTATTTTTAAATTTTATTTTAAGGAGTAAAAATAGAAACA
>PVKN010035273.1:0-11681 GCA_004027915.1 Capromys pilorides | reverse complement strand
CAAGCTAGAAAAGGTCCTTGCTGTGTCTTTTTATCAAACTGATCCAAAATAAGGTTTTATATAAAGGAAAGCTTAAGTTTTTATCATCAATATTTAGAGAAATGGTCTTAATTGAAATCTTTAGATTATTAAGACTTATTGCAAAGAACGTTTATAGCTTTGGCAGCAAAATCTTTTGGCTTATAAGAAACTACACAAAATAAACAAAATGATGTATGTGACAGAGTTAGCAGTCTTTTTTTTCCCTCGCTTTTGGCCGGCTCAGCCCGCCCTGAGGGCAGGGCTGGTGTGGCATGTGGTGCTGCCAGGGATGGAATCATGGTCCCCAAGCCTGCCTAAGTTTGCCTCAGTAGGCACTTGGGACCCCTGAACTATCTCTCCAGCCCCATCAGTTAGCAGTCTTTATTTTCCACCGAGTGGGGAAGCCATAACAGAAGATAGCCACAATAAGGAAAATCCTGATTCCATTTAACCATTCCTCTCTGGCTTCCTGCAAAAACCAGTGACAATCACTATGTAAACATTTGTATTTAATTAAGTTTTCCTTGCCAGAAAATGATAAGGGCATTGCTGTCAAAAAACAGTGAACAATGTTTCTTAATCAACAAAAGAGGGGAAAAAAATGAATTTTATGATTCTTAGGTATGATTTGTCCTTCCATATTGGATGCTAATTTTTCAGTGAGGGCATAACTGTCAAAATTATAACCAACTCAGAAGACATAAAATAAAAACTATTGATTTGTGCTCCATATAGCCTTTCAGAAATCCATCTATGCAAACCCATCCAGGCTCAACTCACTTTTGTTTCTGTTTCTTAGGCCAGATGAACGAATCAAAGATAGAAAATAATTTTGATGTTCTCAAAGGGCCTAACATACTCTCATAATGTAGGAGGACAGCAGCAGAGCTTCTGAGGCCTGGGTGCCAGGGTGGCATTTCTGCCATTGTTGTCCTCCATTAGTCCTCATCAGACACCCAAAGGGACCAGGACATCTTTTTCCAAAAGAGCCTGGAGGAAGCTGTAGAGCATCCCATGGTGCAATCCCTTCCTGCAGTAAGAAGTCAGCTCAAAAATGCACAGCAAGGAAAACTATTTTCATCACTCGCATCTTAGAAGAGATGTCAGCCACCGCTGTGATGATCAGGCGCAGGTTTCAGCTCCACCCTGATTGTTGCTGCCCACAGAAGAGTCTGCACCTGTTCTAAAGTGATTTAAAATTTAAAACAATGGGAAAGGGATGGTTCACTCTAACTTCAAATGCAGAGGAACAGTAGTTATAATTTTGAGAGCTGCCGCTTTCTGTCATCTGCACCAAAGAGTAAGCAGACAGTGCTGGGTGCCACTTTTTGTGAACATTAGAGCTGAAGCATGACTAGGCTACCATGTAGATGCATGACAGTTCATTAAACACACCTTTTGGTTATTTGTAATATTAGTTACACTTCAAGAAACAAGACCCTGCAATGCATTCTAGCAAATTATTCTCAATAAGAGAAGACCAGCACATGAAACTCCAACAAGGGCATTTAATGGAATATGAATGATTAATTAGAAAGTAGTATAAAATCTCCTCTCAGTAGGTGAAGGCAAGGCTCTTGGCTCTTACACAGATGTGAGATGCCATGTGGCTTCCCTCAGAATGCCTCACAGAGCAGACCCACGCCTTCCGTGATAACGGTGCAAGAACTGATTTTAATTACTATTTAATACTCATTTCCCTTCCCTGTCAAAAACTGCTCCATACCCCTGGACCTGAAGGTTGGCAGCTCGATCTCATTTATGGAACTGTTAAGCACAACTGATTGACCAGGGAGCTCCTAGTTCTTTCTCTGTGCTACTGGAAGGAAGGCTTGGAGCGCATCAGAGACAGTGGGGCTGGAACACCGACGGGCTTCGGTAACAGTGATGCAAAGAGAAACGTCTCAGAAAACTGTCAGAATGCATTCTGTAAATTAGGTTAACATGATTGATTACAGCAGCCCACAATTTCTCATGTGGCATTGAACTGAACTTTAATTATAGCTCTCCTTGCCTTATTGTGCTTCCGTACACCTCTTTCATGTCTGGATATTAACCTGTGGAAGTAATTTAAAAATAAAATGGGGCCATTATCTTTACACTGTTTTGTGTGCCTAAGGTGATTTTGGTTTTAATTCTTTTTTTCTGAAAGGAAGAATCTAAAATTATTTAATTTTCTCCCTGACCTAACCTATCCCAATAAATGTTCTTATAAATTTTGCCTTTATCTTTCTTTATAGGGGCAGCTTGAAATACCGTGCAGCCTGAAAATTATACAATTTTGGGTTCTCCCTTTAAGAAAGAGTATAAAAGTATGAATACAAAGCTGCCATAAATGCGTGAGTTTATTTTGAATGAGAAAAGCAATCATAACCACTTACAAATTTTTAAAAGATGAAATGCTATGCATGTCACAAATCCATAAGAAAACAGTCTTGCTTTCTTAGTTAAAAAACATCTGTGCTTTTCCACTACTTCTTTGGAGGCAATTTTTTTTAAAATCAGTTTTTTAATGTGTCAATAGTTTTACACTATTTCCTATAGAGAAGAAAGAAGATTCAGGCTTTTTTTCTCTAGCTTCATTCATAGAGAAAATGTTTGCTGTCACTCATAGTTTTGAAAAGTTTCTATTTCGCAACTTGTCACTCATTACGTTACAGGCAGCAGCCATTCTTGTCAGACTTGGCAAACTGCCCACCAGTTGCGGCGCTCAGTTGGGTGACAGAGCATTTTCCACAAGACAGTTTCCACCCCACAGTGTAAGCAGCATTTCTGGCCCGGTAACCTCCCTCCGACTGAATCAGGCCGCGGTACCCAGTGACTCTTTAATAAGCCCTGTGTCAGAATACCTGTGTGTCGGTGCACGGCGAGGGCCTACGCATATTCACAGGCTTATTTCTACAACAGAACAGGAGCGTTACTTAAGTCCCACAGACGGCATGAACCCAAGCCACCGAATATCACCACCGACTCTGCGTGGTCGCGTCTCACAGGTAGCCCCATGCATTTATCCCCTCCCCGTGTGCAGCGCTGGGAGCCCCCGCTGAGTGAACCTGCCGCATGGGACCTGCCTTGCACATTCTCACGTTATTTTTGGCCTTGCCCCATCTATCCTGCGACTGTCCTCTTAGCTTTATCTGCCTCTCAGCAGTCGCGTTACCATTAATGTCCTCAACCCCTCTCCCATTCTCCAGTCTCTTCCCCAGTGCACCCCAAACAACTGAGAATAGCGTTATTTCCTCAAACGTGGCTCATCTGTTGTAACAGCTATCTCCAACCGCAGGTCTTCTCACAGCCCGCCCGTTACTGCAGGCTCCATAAATGAGATCTGTGTGGTTGGAAGTTTTCATGAAGGGGCTAGGAGGTGTCCTAGATAGTGACAAAAAGATTCCAACACGAATGAGTGGTCTGCATGGAAGAGGAGTGACCTGAACAGACAGGACGCTGTGTAGGATATCGTGGCCCTTTTCTGACCAAAGCAATGCCCCCAAGAAACGGGGGCAGGGCAGACAGAAACGCGGGCCTGCTCTCAACTGCGAGCTCCAGTTTTCCCATCTCTTAAAATAGTACAACCAAGAAGGAGACGATAATATCATTATCACGAGATTAACTGAATTACTATGCAGTGACTAGAACCTGGCAGGTATCCAAAAGTTTTACTGTATCTTCTTGTAATATATCATATGTTGATAGATCTGATAAGCTTAATATTTGTTCTGTGGGAGTTTTATTGAAGTCTACTTTTCTTTTTTCTTTTTTTAAAAAAATGTATTTAGTATAGGGTCTACAGGGTCTCACTACACAGATCAGACTTATAGTGATCTTCCTGTTTTCATCCTCCCAAGCACTGGAATTACAGGTGAATGCTACCAGGCCCAGTCTCAGTCACCATCTCAGTGTACCCTGGAGGCAGGTCGGTATGGCTCACCAGGGATCAAATACCTGTCCCTACACCTGCCTAAGCAGGCACTTTAAACTGCTGAGCTATCTGGCTGGCCCTGAAGTCTGTTTTTCAATTCTCCCAATCATCTTCAGTCATGATGATGGATTTCAGAGGCCAAGGAGATAGTTAAGTGGAATAAGTGCTTCCCTGACAAGTATAAGGTTCTGAGTTCAATTCCTGGTACTGCAAAAAAAAAAAAAAAAAAAAAAAAAAAAAAAAAAAAAAAAAAAAAAAAAAAAAAAAAAAAAAAAGAAAAGAAAAAAAGAAAGCTACCACTAACGATACTTTCAAAACAGCAACCTCAGGGACTGCATGCCGCTGCTTGTCAGGCCCGCTGCTCTGCAAGCAGCGGACTTGATTACCTGTGTATATTCTGTGTGGTCAGAAACTTAATGCTGAGGCTCAGCAGGAAAGCATGAAGTCGGAGGCACAAGCGGCCTCATGGTGTGAGTTAGTATAAAAGGAAGCTTTTCTAAGAAATTTCATCTGAGAGTTAAAACTCCTTTGAGGTTTTTCACCATCAACTCAGCGTGGTGCTATTATTTTGTTATGGAGACACTTAAACTTTTGTTTCTACTGCCCCATACAGAGGAATCAATAGTCTAAAATTAAAGGAGAAAGTAGCAGCTTTTGAGCATAGTCTGCATTTGGTACCAAACACTTCAAAGGTTGCTGCTGGCATAGGAGTGCTGCAGAATATCATCTCTACGTTTTTTTCTGTTCCCATGTTATGTTAGAGAGAGTCAGGGATATCTGCCAAGTTCCTGCTACTCTCTTCTCTCTAGAAACTCCCTCTCTCTCCTTGCCCTAATGGCTGATCACAGAGTGCTTGGTGGCAGACTTAAGGTCGAAAGACATCGTTCCTCCCTGTGGTTAGAGGTGACTGAACAGTCCAAGGCATGCAGGCATGTGAGAACATGGCAGCCCTCTTCCTGTGCCTTGTATTTCATGCGCGCAATCTACCCCAGCGCAGTTTAGCACCCACGTCATTCTAACCAGCACCATGCCAAACCTATCAGTGGGCCAACTCAGTAACCACATACCCTTGATCCCAACACCACACACTCTAGTTCCAGCCACCTCTGTAAAACCACACATATGGCTGCATGTGGCTTTGGGGAAACATCCAGACACAAACCATAATATCACCAAGTCCTGACAGATTGTTCCTACAGGGAACTGACTGAAATAGTTTCTACACTGCATCGACTTGAGAGTTGAGAAGCTAAACTAAGCAACTCAGCAGTTCTACATCCTGGGGTGGAGAGGACATGCCCGGATGGCTCTAGGACGTTGTTGCTTGTCTCAATTTGAGAAATTGAGAAGCTTACGTGGCTCATCAGGGGGCCGATGACCTCATTCTGTAAACACTCTGAGCTGTGCGAGAGGAAGGCACAGAGATGCTAGGAGTGAGTGCTGTACACACCGGGGGGCCGGGAAGCCTCTGGGCCACATACGAGAAGAACAGAATCTCACTCTTCCACATGACCCCGTTTTGCTCTTGTCACTTCTTCTGCGCCACACCACCCTGCCATGGAGCCCACTGGTTATGGACTGAAATCACCACAAATCGTAAGCTGTGTAAACCTTTTCTTGCTTAACTTTGGGTGTCAGATGCTTTGTCCCTGCAGTGAGAGAAAAGGAATGAACACATGGGCCCCCTCTCCACACTCATCCTCTTCCAGCTCTGATCTGCTTGCTGACCCCAGAAAGATTTGAAGCAAGCTCTGTTGCAGGGATTTCTCATTGCTGTTTTATCTCCTGGGGGTGCTGTTCGCAGAGGTGGCTCTTCAGCCTGAATGCCACCTCCTCAGGCGTTAACCACCCCACGAGTGCTCCACTGCAGCTTCACAACCTGATCTACTTGAGGTACCACACTCTCTCCCCTCAGTCCAGCCCACAGGGCCTCTCACCACCTGACTGCTTTCTTTATCTATGTGTGTTAGCTTCCTGTCTCCTTGCCCCAAAAATCTAAGCTGATCAAAGCCCATGTGTGATCTGACATCTATACAAACAAGCGCATCTCTAGGACCCAGAACACAACCTAGAATAAGACAGAGACGCCATGTGAAGGAGTGACTGAGTAAGAAAGACCAGATATTTTTAAATGAGAATTTAAAGAATTCAGATTGTGTGATTCTGACATTTTCTTTAAAAAAATCAGTCAACCCCTTTGTTAAATGTCTGCTTTAAGAATATAACCATTTATTTATTTATTTATTTATTTATTTATTTATTTATTAATTATGCATTAAGTACAGGGTCTCACTGCACAGACCTGACTCGTAGTGGTCTTTCTGTTTTCAGCCTCCCAGGAGCTGGGATTATAGGCATGCACCACCATGCCCAGCCTCAATCACCAGCTCAGCACACTCCCGGGGCAGGGATAGCACAGCACATCAGGGATCGAATCCTGGTTCCTGCGTCTGCCTAAACACAGGTGCTTTAATCCACTGAGCTAGCT
This sequence comes from Capromys pilorides, assembly GCA_004027915.1. Taxonomy (NCBI): domain Eukaryota; kingdom Metazoa; phylum Chordata; class Mammalia; order Rodentia; family Capromyidae; genus Capromys; species Capromys pilorides. Next base: position 5,253 of record PVKN010035273.1, on the reverse strand, counting down.
GGCTGGCCCAGAATATAACCCGTTTTGTCCAATCTTATGTAACATCTTCAGGCTTTTGTGGCTTAGTCTTATTTACATGTATTTCAGTGACTGGTTCATTATAAACTGAATTGCACATGGAAGGCTGCAACTCTGCATTGCCTGGACCACTGTCTTTCCAAGTTGCATATATGCTGTACACATTCTTTGATTGATAACAATGTTGACTTCTGTTACTGAAATTTTTTTTTTTTTATCATTTTCAATTGTTATAAACACTTTCTCTTTAAGCCTGTATTTGGCGGACAGATAAGAGGTAATATCCACATAATCTATGCAGTCAAAAGACTCCCCAGAAATTATAAACAAAATCACCTTCCTTGGTGACTTTTTAATTCATTCATTTAACATGTAGATATTTTGCAAACACTATATCTCAGGCAAGAAGTAGTAGAAGTAGAGCAAGTCCTACTTATTTATAGGACTAACTACATCTTCTTCTAATTTTGCCATTTTAATATTGTCTTAAACTTTTATCTTATAAAGAGATAAAAGATCTTATAAAAGATACTAAATGAGGGCCGGCCAAATAGCTCAGTGGATTAAAGTGCCTGCAAGCAGGTGCAGGGGTGGGGCTTCCATCTCCAGGCCTTCGGTGCAGTCTCTGCCCCCTGAGCCCATTGAGACGACAATGGAGACTGGGTGTGGTGGCGCGCACCTGTAATACCAGCTCTTAGGAGGCTGTAAACAGGTGGATCACTAGCAGTCCTATCTAGTAGTGAGACCCTGAACACCCTCTAGACCCCTGCTTAAAATACAAAAAAAAAAAAAAAAAAAAAAAAAAAAAAAAAAAAAAGAAAAAAACCAACTAAAGGAACACATTTCATCTGTTCCAGTAGCTGTGGGGTTCTGTAGTTAATTTTATTCACTGTTGTATTTTTCAGCAAATGGTTTATGTTTAAAAACTAACATATTCCAGGCATTTATAGCCTCTTAGTGGCACCTATCAACTGTGTTCACTTTTCATTAGGATTAAGTTTTGATTGGCAACTAGCCAGCCCCTAAAACACTTATGTTTTGAGTGTCCAGACTGTATTTATTGAGTGATTATTCACAGAACACACTTAGGAAGACAGTGTGCTGTCAGAGGTTGATCAAAACACTGAGATCAGGAAATAGGAAACTGTAGTGGAAAAAGGCAGACTAAGTCTCTTCCAGGGCGATGATCTGGTGCATGTCCACTTGACAGACCATGTACAGTGGGCTGCCTATGGTCACATGATCCTAGAAAGTGAAGTGGACACAAGGACTAGGCAGAGTGGAATGCTGCTTGGATATATGATGCGCACTAAAGATTTCCTGGTTAGGAAACAGGGATGCTTAGGGACACTACATTTATATATTTATCCCATACCTTTCAAACAATGAAAGAAATAGTAATGGTAATATGTAAATGCTAGACTAGGCTTGTGGTCATACATCATTACCGAAGTTTATATTTGCCATTTATTTCTGAAATGTATGCCATCTTTGTTATGTCTCAGGAGAATTCTCTGAATATATAAAAAAATCACATTATGTTTATCATCATTTCAGGTGTAAACCTTTCTAAATATAAGAAAACCTCAGGACAGGTTGACATGAAAAAGCAAGCCATCTAAGGAGCATAAATAATGACAACAGCACCAGCAGTGAAAGCTTTCCTCAAAATGCTGTCGTGTTAATGCACCACTTAAATTCTGCTGCAAATGATATTTGTCTTCTGCAAAGAGCATTACCTCCTCTGTTCTTGTCATCTGAGTGCTCTGAGGCTGAGTTTCAGAAGCATTCATTTACCTGTTGCTCACAACCAATTTCTGCAGGGTACTTACATATTCTTCATACACCTCGTGAGCAGGAGGAGGGGGTGCCCTGTATCCTGGCACCGTTGGTGCTCCCCGGGCTCGAGGAGTGGAGACACCTCTTGTGATGGGAGGCACAGGCAGGGCTCCTCGGGTCACAGTGGTCCCTCGAGGGGTGAGGACACCTCGTCCAGGAGGTGGGGGAGGAGGAATGGCACCCCCACGACCCCTAGGAGAAACAGGTCACATACAGATGAGAAAAGCAATAAAGGAAAAGAACTATAACAGATAAAAATTCACATCTCACAGCCTTGACACAGTGGAAAAAAGCCAATTTATGTTTCTCTGTGTGTGCTTGCATGATTTTAGTAGGGATTATTTAAGATATAAAATGTTTGATTCCCATACCTAAACATATTTTGTAAAAGTATAACTTATTCTCATGAAAAGTATTGATGGTTTCTATGACATAACTATAAAGCTAAAGGAAAAGAAAAACCAGAAAACATACGCTGCTCTGATCATCGAATCAGAACAACCAAAATCAGCACCTGGTGGACACACAGCTCACTGAACCCTGTAGAAACTGGTTTGCCCACGACGGCCCTTCCTTGCAGTGGATTACTGATAGTGGTACACTATGTTGTCATCAACACAACAACTGTCTAATTGTACTTTGATAAAATGTGTAATCTGTGCATGATACCTTTGTGCTTAGTGTCGTAGCTACATCTGGGGTCACTTGCAATCACAGTCCCACTGTCTCTGACTTAGCACCACTTATGCCATCCCCTGACCTGGTGGAACCACACACACAGATTATGTTCCATGGTGCTAGTGAAATGCATTACTGTTCTACAATAAAATGAGTGACTCTGATGCAGTTCTTGATGCAAAAGTAACCTGCATTAAGTGCATGAGGTCAAAGTGTTGCAGGCTTTTATGATATTCTGAGCATATAGAAAATCAGAGTGTTCATCTGACATCTTTGGGCAAATGAATGGTTATTTCACTTGTTATTATATAAGAATGAATGGCTGGCCTCCCAGCAGTAGTGCTTTCAGCAGGAATGCACAAGGTTTAGGAGAAATGATCGCTGGGTGTCGCTGACGTCCCTGGTTACACCCACATAAGGGATACAGGTTATGTTTTCTGCTATGAATTTCAGCGAGCTGGGTCTTTGTTGCCTGCAGAAAATGAACTTTTACAAGTGAGGAGTAAGGGTGCTGGTAGGACTTCCAAAATTTTTAAATAGATTATAGAGCTGTGGTGTAGAAAGCTTATTGGAGAACACAGTGAACTAATTTATGTTCAACAAACTCCTAGGCCAGACAAAAGAACCAGAAACCCACCTCTGGCTTTGCGTGCAACAGCTCAGAATACAATAGTCTATATTAGTCTAATACCACAAAACAGATCTCTGAAAGGGATTTAAATACCAATCTCACCAGCCCTGATTCTACCAGCACTTATCTTTACCCTCAAAAGCAGGACCAACGTGCTGCCAGGTTTCGCCTCTCTGCCCCAGCTGCCTGATCCGTTGGGTATTTTAGGACTCTCAGAAGTGTCCAGGTTTGGTAACACATAAGTTCATTAAACTATGTAGTTACACAATGGAGTAATTCCTTAAATATTTTAATTCCCTAGGTATGAAGTATATTTTTTCTAATGTCTATAATGCAGATTCGTGAACACGCAACCGTTCTTTCTGCCATATATTTATATGACGCTCGTATCCAACCCAACTTCATTTCATCCTTCATCAACCGACCCCTGCTCAGCTGAGGAAACCTGAGTCTGTTCCTCGCCTCCTGTACACTCTGTACCTTCTCTGCGTCCTACGCAAGACTCACACCCCTGTTTTAGAATACTGTCTGGGATAACTCTGTAGATTTAGTATTTTTCCCTTTCTTCTTCTTCTCACTTCCTCAAAGAACCTTTCCTGTGCTTAAACCGCCGCCTGCTACTCAGCCCTGAACCACCGCGCTCCGTCTGCTTTTTGCTGTCACACTGTGTGCCGCCCGGGCCACTGGAGCCTCCTCCACCTGCTCCCTCCCCCACACTGCGCTCATGGCTCCCAGGACCCTGGAGCTTCTCTGGTAATGCGGAGCAGTGTTTGGAAACTGTTCGTTTGCCTTTCTCTGCTTTCCCTGGTCGCCTCCTTCCTCCGCCGCATCCCACAGAGCCCTTCACTCCTGTTCCTGAGAGCCCTTTAGAGTACGAGTGTTTCCAATTTCTACCTTCAATCCTCTTTCCTTCTCTCCTGGATAAATCCTGCAGTCCCCAGTTCTAACAATGGCTGTTTACTCCCTCACTGCATGTAGGCCATGCTTTGCCTTAGTCTCCCGGGATCAGAAAGTTCTATAACCTGCCTGTGTAGCGGAGTAACAAAATTTCAAAACCTAGTCTGCTCCTCTGCGCTGTCAAACAAATCTCCAGAAGCAAAAAGCCTCCATAGATTCTGGAGTCTGGCTGACGTGGACCCACCTTCCGGTATGCATTACTTCATTTAAATTTCTTGACAAGGGGCCTGGGAGATAGCTCAATAGAATAAGTGCTTGCCTGGCAAGTGCAGGGTCCTGAGTTTGATCCCCAGTACCGCAATAAATAAATAAATAAATAAATAAATAAATAAATAAATAAATAAATAAATAAATAAATAAATAAATAAATAAAAAATAAATTTCTTGACAAGCCTGTTAGGCAGCTGTTCTCAGCTACCATAAACGATGATAAAACACTGCACATAGAGAACATGCCACCTGCAATCCATAGAGCTTGGATTAACTTCAGGGACAATTATATTCTTTTCTATTTCTTCTGCAATATCCAATTGACATTAATTCCTGTAAATTTTCACCTCTGATCTGGCTCCACACTCAGGGCTGTTCATTTCTAGGAGCCGTGGATAATGGCCTTGCTTTTCCCTGGCTTCTGTGTCTTGAGCCAGTTTTCTCCATCCCTTTGTCTCTCTTCCAATCACTCAAATTCTCATGACTCTCTACTTTGGAAACAAATATGATTTCTCTTCATTTAAAATTCATTAGTTGTATGTTTTAGTTCTCACTGGAGTAAACAAAAGCTTCGTGTCCCTGACGTTTCACTTTCCTTGGGTTTCTCTCCCCAGGATCTGTAGTGATGCTGTGAGCATGGACGCCTTATATTTTCATTCTTTGGTTTGTGCAGCAAAGTATCAGGATCATTTAGAGATGTGATGCTTTGTTTATTCTCATTGTTGTTGGAAGATTAGTTACCATAGATATGCTTATTAAGATGCAAATTCTGTTGATTAAATATATTTTCAAAGCATTATTGAAGTTTTAAAATACTTTTGGTACTATTTTGAATGAAATGTGCCCGACTAAATCAAGTAATAATTTCATAAATATGAACAAATTAGCATGCATTAATTCACATTTCCCATAGCTTTCAG